>OV121073.1:42610923-42848637 GCA_921293005.1 Nemoura dubitans
TTGGTGCACGGTTGGTCCACGGTTGGTCCACGGTTGGTACACGGTTGGCCCACCTTTGGTCCACGGTTGGCCCACCTTTGGTCCACGGTTGGTCCACGCGGAGGAATGTGATTAAAATATCAAACGGACCGAGGGAGGGATGATGGAATCTTGAGTGTGCACGCCGGCGATGGTGCGAGGATTTGTGCAGAGCTCGCCCCGTGTGCTACCATGTGATGGGAGCTATATGGGCAACGCATCGCATAGAAACGCATCACGCAGCAACGCAACGCAACGCATCATGCAGCAACGAAACACAACGCAAAGCGACGGAACGCAAGGCAAAGCAACGCAACGCAAAGCAACGCAAAGCAACGCAGAGCAGAGCAGAGAAACGCAACGCAACAACAACGCAACGCAACGCAACGCAACGCAACGCAACGCAACGCGCGGCTGCCGAATTGGTAATTCGGTGAGAAACGAGGGTATCGCGTGCGAGTCGAACGCGGACCCCTTTGTCGCGGGGCAGGAGGTATAGATAGGGGAGGGAAGTTAACAAGGTCCCAGTGGCGGCGTTGTCGATAGCCACTGTCAGACGCCGAGCGGGTCGAGGTGGGCACAGGCCCACCGGACCAGGACCGGAGAGACGACTTAGTCCAAAGGGTCACCAAGCGCCCTGTGTGCCTTGAGTTTCAGATAACGACTCGCTAAAGATACGGTATTTGGTTATTTGGCCTTCAGTGTTCGGATGATTTATGCGGATATTCCTACTTCGACACGCAATCGATGAGATTTCCAGGCGGAAAGGGCATGAGTATCGACAAAAAATATGCAGATTCCAACGCAGGAAAAAAGCACCCATCGCTTGGCAGCTTGAAACATTGCGAATTAGAGGATCCTCGCCAAGGACAAATAAGGGCGCATGGCAGCCCACGGAAGAGCCCTCCTCAGCGGCTTCGTCGGGTCGACGTCGACGTCACCGATTAGAGGCTGCAGAGTCGGCGGCGCGCACAGACAAAGCGTCTCCCGCGCAAATCGTGTATATGTACACAGAAATGGTTCTCACACTTACGATGATCACGGATTCTTGCATCGCTGGCATCGCATCTGCAAGTGTCCGTGCACGGAGCAATACGCACAGCACCGAGACCAAATCAAACAGAGTGCGTGAGTTAATAGGACCCTAGTGAAATTTATGCGGAGGTAACTGGCTCGACTATATGTATACACCACACATGCATAATGACTATCCGAAAGCTCACGGGAGAAAAAAGCCATAATGACGTAAAGTTAGAACATTACAAATTGGCCGGGGCTAATTATCCCCGGCCGAAAGTATACGTTAACTACTGGAATATCAGAGCGAGTAATCTCCCGAAGACAACATAATAAGCCGGCTAGCGAGCGGCGGCGGCGGCGGCGGCGGCGGCGGCGGCGGCGGAGCGGCAAGACGTTTCGATCTCGTGCGCCGGCGATGCAGGGGTTGCCGCCGTCGCGAGCGGGGCAGGTGCCGAGGTCTGCGCGCCCTCGGGGGCAGGCGGCGCCCCGGGACAGGGCCGACGCCCGAGGGGCAACTATAGCCCGTAACGAGACGCACGCATGGCTCGGAGCGCGGTCACCGCGACCTGCAGGAATCCAGCAGCCCGGTGCGCCATCACCACGGTGCGGTTGCTTTTCGGGAAATAACACACTAATACGTGTTATTAATTAAATAATATGATATATTGAATATGAATTGTTTGCTTTTTTCTGCTATGCACAGGTCAGGGCCTGCCAAACGACTTTGTATGCAAGCGAACGGCTTGTCAGGCTCGTTAGCGCAGACAGGGTATAACTAGTTGTGGCGTTAGTGCCTTTCCTAACAACCCTTCCTGTCCAGAAAGCGTCTGCTACGCCTCGAAAGGAAACCGACGCGTCCGTGAACGCAACGCTGGACAAAAATGCGGCCATGATGGGACTCCATGTGGTTATCCCTATATGAAAAGATTGATAATGTCGCTTTCCGTCTCGAGATTCTGTAACTTTTCCTGTGTGTGAGATAAGAGGATATTAGTTACATATGTCCATTTGTTTCTTGTGGTCACATTGACGACGTTGGACAGGGATGAGACTGGCATGGCAGACTAGACTGGCATATACCTATACACGCAGGGGCATCAATACGAAACGCAATGCTGCCTTTGATCATCCTGGACTGCCGACCGCTTCTGTGCGTATCGCACTGCAAACGGCCAGACAAGGGAGGACAGGTTCTCGCGCACCGAAGCACCCCACGACACGGGCACGTCCAGTGAGTCGCCGTCGAGCGAGATGCCGATCTGACTCGCCCGACGCTCGCCGCCTCCAGGAGCGGACCCCGACCCTCGTGCAGAAGACACCGGGTCGCGGTCCAGCCACACAGAGCACACAGAGTATCATGTAGGCATGTATCCACCGATCGAACCATCGGACGCGTTCGGCTCGTTATGCAACCGACGCGGCGTCCCATCGCCAACAAACGAGCCCGGCCTGCCTAACATCGCCTCGCATAAAGCGTTATCGCACCCGTGCGCTCCTAACGCGAGTTACACAGCAACGACTGCCATAACACAACGTCTGGTCGATAGAATCGACGCGTCGAGACTCTGCTTGCTGGAAGGTAGGTATCACGATGCCAGCCACCAGACAAGACGCGGCACAATGAATGGGTGCACGGGGCAGCGACGCGACCGACGCATTGTGCTTCATGGTGCTTCATTGTGCACGCGTTAACGCGTGGTCCGGTTAACACGCAGACTCCCGGGCCGCGACGTCGACGGCGTCACATCGCCCCGAGGGCCAACCACTCGACCGCCGCCATCCGTCACGTGCCCGTGTGCAGCACGGCGTCGGTGTGTATTATACCAGTCGATACCGGAGCCCCGACTGGACAGCTGCGTGGTAATGTATAGACGCAAAGTATTTTGCACGGCGCGTTGACCACGCGGGGTTGCGGTCAGCGGCGACACGCCACGACAAAACGGTCTAGCCAGAGTAATGAGAGCACCGGGAGACGACGAAGGAGCCGCGTGTGGTCTCGTGTGGTCTCGTCGTCACTTTGTTTGCTCTTTGTGGTGTAATTGCAGCGGTCGATTACTGGGAGCGAGCGCGCGCCGAGCGAAAGGCGAACGGAGTGGAGCGTGTCGTGTGCTGGCAGATCACGGCCGCGCAGCGCGCGACGCCGCATTTATACAAATGTCATTGTCGTGCGCCGACCGAGTGGCTGGCGAGCCGCGCGCTTCGGGCGGCCAGGATCTAGCTCAACCTAGCTCAACCTCGCGAAACCTAGCTCAACCTAGCTCAACCTAGCTCAACCTAGCTCAGATTGAACCTAGCTCAACCTAGCTCAGATTGGACCTCGCTCAACATAGCTCAGATCGGACCTAGCTCAACCTAGCTCAAATTGGACCTCGCTCAACCTAGCTCAGATTGGACCTAGAACAAACGCTTTCAATTTCATGCAAAACTACAGTAAACTGAAACACCGGCTACGCTATCATGTGATGGACGGCGAAATAACGGCTCCGTACGAAGGGTATAGAGTTATTCCTTCGCAGCCACGAGAAGCTTTGCCAAGTGTATAGCTTCTTAGAAAATCAAGTATCAATCAAGCCAACGTGTAGCTTTCCTTCTGGATGGAACGCCGAATCAAGTTTTCCGCACGTTACGTCCCTATGTCTTGTGGTCCCTTAGTGCAATGCCCAAAGTCGCACGACCGCAGCGAACGCTCGGGGGTTGCCGCTCGCCGTCAGGCTGCACGGGCAGACACAACGCCTCCCATGGGACACAACGTCTCCCATGGGGCCCGCACAACGCCTTCCATGGGGCACAACGCCTCCCATGGCTCACACCGTACCGGGCGATTGCAAGCGTGCGCGCCGTGCGATCTCGAGACGTGCCCGATCACGAGTGACACCGATGGGATGCGAGGGAGACTCGAAATGTCGGGGAGACGTCCTCGGAAACGTGATAGGAGATAGCCATCTCGTCAACGGATGCTGCCTCCTGTTTCCGCCAGGAGCCAGCGGCCATCTGCAAGGGGACACGCTAACCGGTGGACGGGAGCTTTGCAGTGTGTGTGTGTGTGTGTGTGTGTGTGTGTGTGTGTGTGTGTGTGTGTGCTTAAGATAGCGGCCAGCGGCAGCGGATATTATGACAAGTACACAAATCATGGTTAGGACTGCGTTAAAGTCCGCGACTTTACGACTGGCCATAAGTTGTGTTGCCTGGCAGCGCTATAAACGAATTAATTAACTCTATTGGCCGGCGAGTGTCCGTGTGTGCATGTGTCACACCCATGTCTGTGGCGTGCGTGGACACCATGTGAAATGGCGACCCATACGTTGGGGCACTTAGCAGGTAGACGTCCAAGTCGCATCGGCCGAGGTGCCACCAGATACGACGGGTCCGCGTCATAGTCCAGAGCGAGGTGTGAGTTTACAACATCCGAAAGCGCTCGACTCCGTGCATCGTGCAGGCAAAAAGACCAGCGGGAAAAAACAGAGCATTTGTGCACGACTGCATTTCATATACCTACCGATAGGCGGAAACAGTGCGCGCGGCGGCGGTGCATTTCGTCGATTGGAAATTCAAATATACGATCTAGAATTATTGTGTGCTCCAGTGACAAGGGCTACAAAATGCTTCTATAATGTACAATGGGCTCGCATGTGCACGAGCATTCCAATGCAGGACGTGTTTTTTGTTGTCTTTGAATACAAATTGCATGGAATTGTACGACAAAAATATACTTTTTCAGAGTAATATGCATGATTCAAATTGCTGGCACGATAGGCCATCAAATAAACGTCCCGTACATTCATTCAGCTAAAGGGTCAATTCCGAACGAAAATAATTTTTCAGAATTTCAAAACGCAATAAAGCAGCAATAGAACCAACTAGTTTCCACGAAAGGACCGAGGCCCGCATGACTGCGCAATCAGATGGTCTGCAGAAATTACCTTTCGCTGCACAATAGCATTGCACGACGATTACTCATTAGTAAAACACAAACAATTATGCAGTTAAAGCCATGAAATAAAACGTCGGGCTAGAAACTACCCAGCCAGCCACAAGTTCACAAAAGCCAGGGCTCGGCCCTCATTTTCCAAGTGCGAACGCGTGACCTTCGCACACGTGGGAAAATCGGCGTAGCACATCATCTCAGTCATCCCGCACACACGCACTGGACATTGAACTCCAACATCTCAGTCATCCCGCACACACGCAATGGACATTGAACTCCATCATCTCAGTCATCCCGCACACACGCACTGGACATTGAACTCCAACATCTCAGTCATCCCGCACACACGCACTGGACATCGAACTCCAACATCTCAGTCATCCCGCACACACGCACTGGACATCGAACTCCAACATCTCAGTCATCCCGCACACACGCACTGGACATCGAACTCCAACATCTCAGTCATCCCGCACACACGCACTGGACATCGAACTCCATCATCTCAGTCATCCCGCACACAAGCACTGGACATCGAACTCCATCATCTCAGTCATCCCGCACACACGCACTGGACATCGAACTCCATCATCTCAGTCATCCCGCACACACGCACTGGACATCGAACTCCAACATCTCAGTCATCCCGCACACACGCACTGGACATCGAACTCCAACATCTCAGTCATCCCGCACACACGCACTGGACATCGAACTCCATCATCTCAGTCATCCCGCACACACGCACTGGACATCGAACTCCATCATCTCAGTCATCCCGCACACACGCACTGGACATCGAACTCCAACATCTCAGTCATCCCGCACACACGCACTGGACATTGAACTCCATCATCTCAGTCATCCCGCACACACGCACTGGACATCGAACTCCATCATCTCAGTCATCCCGCACACACGCACTGGACATCGAACTCCAACATCTCAGTCATCCCGCACACACGCACTGGACATTGAACTCCATCATCTCAGTCATCCCGCACACACGCACTGGACATTGAACTCCAACATCTCAGTCATCCCGCACACACGCACTGGACATCGAACTCCATCATCTCAGTCATCCCGCACACACGCACTGGACATCGAACTCCATCTTCTCAGTCATCCCGCACACACGCACTGGACATCGAACTCCAACATCTCAGTCTCCCGCACACACGCACTGGACATCGAACTCCAACATCTCAGTCATCCCGCACACACGCACTGGACATCGAACTCCATCTTCTCAGTCATCCCGCACACACGCACTGGACATCGAACTCCAACATCTCAGTCTCCCGCACACACGCACTGGACATCGAACTCCAACATCTCAGTCATCCCGCACACACGCACTGGACATCGAACTCCAACATCTCAGTCATCCCGCACACACGCACTGGACATCGAACTCTATCATCTCAGTCATCCCGCACACACGCACTGGACATCGAACTCCATCATCTCAGTCATCCCGCACACACGCACTGGACATCGAACTCCATCATCTCAGTCATCCCGCACACACGCACTGGACATTGAACTCCATCATCTCAGTCATCCCGCACACACGCACTGGACATCGAACTCCATCATCTCAGTCATCCCGCACACACGCACTGGACATCGAACTCCAACATCTCAGTCATCCCGCACACACGCACTGGACATTGAACTCCATCATCTCAGTCATCTCACACACACGCACTGGACATCGAACTGCAACATCTCAGTCATCCCGCACACACGCACTGGACATCGAACTCCATCATCTCAGTCATCCCGCACACACGCACTGGACATCGAACTCCATCATCTCAGTCATCCCGCACACACGCACTGGACATTGAACTCCAACATCTCAGTCATCCCGCACACACGCACTGGACATTGAACTCCATCATCTCAGTCATCCCGCACACACGCACTGGACATTGAACTCCATCATCTCAGTCATCCCGCACACACGCACTGGACATTGAACTCGATTTGAATATTCTTGTCCATTGAATTGTTGCAGCGCGGTCCGACATGGACTTGAACCCCGCGCCGCGGAATCGCATCGCATGGCAGCTCGTACGACTCCACGCCGCGCATTGCAAACTGGCTGGACGGCTTTCATGAAACGAGCATGCGGACCCATCACTGTGCATGAGTATATTAAAATAAATCTATAATATATAAAAAGCTGTAAACCAGTGCATGTATGTTAACGCGGCGGAACAACTCTTCCTACAAATGGCCATAGCATGGATCGCATCGTCAATACACTAACACATGAAGTATGTAATATAGGAGTCGGCCTTCGAGTCGTCAGCGTGTTATAGCCACCTTTGTGCCGCACAATTCGCGATCGCCGACAAGGGATACACAGTGCAGTCGGCCCTTGCTGCTCCACAACGTGCGTCTCAAGGGAGTGGCGAATCTCTAGACATTTCCCATGCTGCTCAGGTTTTAGGACCGAAACTCATCATTTTTGTCAAAGCTAATAATGACGCCATCTATGCAAGGTCAGTCTCTAATTTTCTTGTGTGAGTGTAGCTACATTGGCGTAGAAACAGGGGTAACGAGGTGAAAGGAGAGAAATTCCCATATACTTTCAAACCAGGGGGCAGCGAGTTAATGAAAAATTACCCTCCAAGCACAAGATAGATTTCCTATGTCGCAATCTGCAAGCAGCGAAAGGACACTCGCATTAAACTTAATTCTCTTCTGCATCACAAAAGGGGATTTTCAATTACCATGGGAAAATATTAGTCTAAATAGCCACTCAAATTCAGTCTGGCAGTGAACCCCATAGATTGTCCCCATGAAGATAGCAAAACTCTCCGAAGGGATTGAAAACCCCGTCTCGGAGGATCCGGACCCTGCTGGACATGTGTCTTCGGAAGTTGACCCGATGCACAGGAGCCGTCACTAAGCAACGCATCTTGCGTGTATCTACATTGTCGACAATGTCGACATTGTCGACCGTCAGCAAACGAGATGGATCACCAAGACGACGGGTCCGAGCACAGATTGGCGTTGCGTTGCGTTGCGTTGCGTAGCGTAGCGTAGCGATCGAGCCGACGATTCGGCCATTACACAGCCGCTGACGGGTGACACCTGCAGCGGCCAGTTCCGGGCGCACCCATGTGGCCGCGATGATGGAAACTCCCGGTCGTCGGCCATCGAGATTAATGAGCAGCGATAACGGGTCGACGCCAGGCATGTACTTATAGATATAGGACGCCGTTGATGCGATATCGATCGCGGTGGAAACACGCGCGCCATCGCGCCTCGTAAACCATCGACGGACACGGGACTCCGGCACTTCGTCGGTGCACCGGCCGCCTGGGCTGCTATTAGCGACGATTAACAGAACCAACAACGAAGTTGCCAATCAATTTGTCGGCCCGCTCGCTAATTGGATATTAATTGAGACGATATTACGGTCGGTCGCGGGGCAGAAAGGATGGAAGCAATCGGCCGTTGTGTTTGTTTAATCAATCATCCTTGCGACTGCAGCGCCGCGATGTTTGAAGCGGAAACGCCCGATCCTGCGGAGCTGGCCCACGCCATTGCATGGGCACGATGTCAGACTTCCCATCACTTCCCATCACTTCTAAACTCCATTTCGCGCTAAGAAGGAGAGTGGATGTGCACCTTCCTTGAGGACCCACTGCTGCTATAGACACTAGCTAGAGTCCCAAAACTGATTATCCTTATGTAATACTCAAGACATGGCTCGTAACTTTTTAAACTCTTAGCCGGTGTCTAGCAACAGTGGGTTCTCTTGGAATATGCAAATCCACTCCCCTTCTTGACGTGAAATGGAGTCTAGATCGCTCGATCGTCTCTGCGCGAGGCGGGATAGAGTTCTGGGTCTACACCCAACGAGGGTCCGCGTTGTGCCCTTGCCAAGAGCACGCTGCACGGACTTCATAGTCGATCCCCATCATGGGACATTGCCAGGATTTCTGTGCGTCGGTAGGAGGACGATCGTAACCACTTCCTTGCCACCAACGCCATCCTGAAGAGGACGCCAGATGGAGACGGAGTCGTTTGGGATAAGTATTTGCTAGCTTCAGAGCTGGCTATATACTAGTCAAAACTATATATATATATATATATATATATATATATATATATATATATATATATATATATATATATATATATATATATATATATATATATATATATATATATATATATATATATATATATATATATATATATATATATATATATATATATATATATATATATATATATATATATATATATATATATATATATATATATATATATATATATATATATATATATATATATATATATATATATATATATATATATATATATATATATATATATATATATATATATATATATATATATATATATATATATATATATATATATATATATATATATATATATATATATATATATATATATATATATATATATATATATATATATATATATATATATATATATATATATATATATATATATATATATATATATATATATATATATATATATATATATATATATATATATATATATATATATATATATATATATATATATATATATATATATATATATATATATATATATATATATATATATATATATATATATATATATATATATATATATATATATATAGGTACATGGTTTACCTTCCAGTCGCCAATAGCTTTTCTGCGCTTGTGCCATGAGTCACACAAAAGTTAGACGTACCTGCAACAGAAGAAACGATTCGTTAGTGTCAAGAGAATTGAACGACATCCGGGCGACAATTCGAATTAAACGGTTTGTCGATATCCATGCAATGCAGACACTAAGACTTCAAGAAAACGACACCCAGAGAATGTTGTAGAGATCATAGAAACGATCTGCTTTGAATAGCATTTAGCAAAGCCAGCCAGCCAGCCAGGCTTAGCTTCATCACCTTCGCTCTGCCAGTCGTAAAGCCGTGTAACAAATGAGTGCAATCAAACTCTATTATCCCGGCGTCTGTGAGGCAGTGCTCGCACGGACAAGGCGGACATGGTCGCTGGAGACAGCAATGGATTGGCGACGCTACCGCGCAACCTGGCCAGCATACATCACCCAGCACACATGGAATGGTGCAGGCTCTGTTCTGCACGCTGCAGTCGCCCCGAACAGGGAGATAAGGCGAGTTGTCAACCGACCGACCGGCCGGCCGCTGCGAGGAAACGGATCGCGTGAGCGACGCATACAAACTGTCGCGATAATTGCATCGCGACAGCAAGTACCGAGACCAAGTACATGCGATTGCAGCCTTGCATGCATAACCAGACGAACGACGGTATAGGTAATGACTCCAGCGGCAATTAAATCGCTGGTGCAGACATGGTTGTATAAGTCGAATCGAACCGCGTGATGAGTTTCGTCTACAAACCGACTTGACACTGCCATCGCTTTGCACGCCAAGTTCCAGTGGGAATTGAAATGTGTGACTGATGAAACAGCTTTGGCTGACGCACGTCGTCGTCGTCGTCGTCGTCGTCGTCGTCGTCGTCGTCGTCGTCGTCGTCGTCGTCGTCGCTGCTAAAGACGCCGTCCATCGCGGTTTATGAAAAACATATCGCTCCGTCCGAGTCCGACACAGACACAGACATAGACACTATACACGCGGTGATTTGCCGTGCGCAGAGATTTGCATGTCGCGCGGGCAGGATTGAGACGTCCGAGCGTGTTTTGATGCAGGCTGTTTGCAGAAATCGCACGGTTTGACGGCAAGACGTTAGCCGCGCCACGGGAGACGCGATCACGTGACTGGCCGTGTCCGACTGTGCGCTTGACGGAGATCGCCAACAGCGGCTTGATATTGCATGACGAGCCATTATAGGGGTTGCACATTTCATTGGCCGTTAGAGTCCGGCTCCAAATAGAGCAATTTCAAGCAAACGTTTATCAATTTTAGGGCATATCTTTCATTTACAGACTCAAATTTGCCTTCATTGTCCCAAAAACGAACCAGGCACTGAAAATGAATCGTGGACACCGATTTCTATATCCATTTTCACTCTAAAATGTTACGTACGGATTTGCCCACTCCCATGGTATAAGACCCAACTATTCTTATACCATGGCCCACTCCCATATAGCCCGAAAACGTTTGCACGCTTCTTTATAAAGCAAGCACACGATGTTCAATGTTGCAAGTCGTATGGAGCATGCGATATACCGATGAAAGGAAATGATGAAACCACAGAAGAAACGTCGATGCAGTTATTTTCGCTTCATAAACGTTTCGCATGAAAATGACGACATATCCGGTGGCCCCCCGGGCATCCTGGTTAATGTATAGCCCAGGGGGTTGTAGTCAATCGCCCACCCCTGCGATAGCACTGACGGGGGCTAGCACCTCTAGCACGCCACGCGGCAAACGGCCTTTTACTCCGTGCAGACTCCTCGTGTGCTAATCACGCGGCGATCGGGCGTCACGCCGCTGCATAAAGTGCACGTGGTTTCGCCATGGACTGCAACGCCCGCGACTTCCCGTACACCGTTCGGGACGGATGGCACAGTTCGCATGGCATCGGCGTACTCGTGACCACTCTCTTTCAGTCTTTCGTGCAGCGCGTCTCGGTGAGCGACGCGATGTCACCGAAACGCAGTCGTCGGGGATATGCGATGCTGAAGTGCATGCCGTGCACCGGAGTCGCCGATCTAGCGAGTCACAAGGCGACAAGGGACTGACGTCGAGCTCAAGATGCCAAGGGAGAAATCAATTCGAGCTGAGTCAAAATCAAATTCAACATATACCTCAATCATTGACAGACAATCTAATAAATTGCTTTTGAAAATATATAATATATAAATTCGTCTTTATTTTAACAGTCGATTATTACTTTAGTCAAAGTGCAGGACAAAATTGTATCAATACGAATCCATTTCAAACGACGATGATGACTTTTCTTTTACGCCAACCGAATGAGCACATGTAGTAGACTTGAATTACGAACATTAGTCGATGTCCGATAATCAGCTGCAGTTGCCAAAAGAGCATGGACTGGCTAAGACATGCCTAAGACTTGGCTGAAACTCGCTAACAGACCTCCCTATATGTCTTAGGGACACGAGAAATTTGTCGGCGAGTTAAAACTTTTCCCTAGGGATGAAATGGGATGAACTTTGCGATACCAGCGGTGACCTTTGCGGTGACCAGTAAGTGTGAAGCTGAACGAGCATCTTGCCAGTCTCCTAATGCACACTCCAGTGTGGCAATCGGCAAGTTAGCGCGCCCTAGCGCATTGAAATCACCGGCTACAAGCACATCTGCACATGATGCGCTTGCGCCCTGCATTGAGATTTGCTCTGTCGATGCAAGAATGAACCCGTTTGTCATTAGGTCGGGTTCTAGACAGCCGTGTAAGTTGGTGTCTACGAAAAGCCTCTTGGTTGGCGGATTCTTGCTGAAAGAAAATGCCCTGTGCTTGCTGCATGCGGGTCGAGTAGAGCGTTTGGTGCCACGGCGGGAATGCAAGATCGTGCTCCAGTTCATCTGAGATGGGGTCACGAGTGAACACGAGTGAACCATGGAAGGCGGGAAGATTCGATCCTCGGTGGAAGCGTTCTAAAGCACTGCTGACGACTCCGTGCTGGAGTGCTGACTGCTAATGGCCCTCTAGGGAAGGACAGGCGACTTCTTTGGGATCCGGCGAGTTGTCATCTCCTGCATCAATCGCTCAGCATTGCAGAAACCCAGCACTCTTAGCTGGCATCGGTGGGCACCAGTACAGGCGTCATTGGGCACTGGGCTTTGGTGGGCACCAGAGGAAATCGGTGGACATTGGCCGGCCTCTGGAACCACACTCCGGGAACTACCACTTGCATTTCCGCGCTGCCCGCACCGAATATCAGCTTCTTATATAACACACTGCAAACGAGTGATACAAGATTGCCAACCACAAACAGTTGACTGGCTCCCATGGACGGCTATCGCAGAATGCAACATCTCACTCGGCATTAGGCGCTCGGGTGAAGTGCGAAACAGATTACACCACTGTCGGTGCCTGGACTCGGACAAACGTCCCCCCCCCCCCCTTCCCCTCACGACGGCGGCTGTCCGAGAGCAACGAGCCACATTTCCCCACCAGGGCATGGCACATGATCGCTGTGACAACCAACGAAAGGGCAGGCCACGCCAGCGAGCGCGATTACAGGGCAATTTGCCGAAACAATCGGCCGATATAATTGCTTTATAATGCAAAGGAATATAGGTCACCTCCAGCAATGCACATGTGCACAACTATGATCTTTAACAAATTATCAAGTAACCTTACAATCGACATGTACAGTAGGTACAATGTGCTTGTCCGAGGCTCGGATTTTTACGTCCGTTCGCCAGCCGATTGAAAAGAAACTGCAGCGGTTAAAAACGACTCTAGCCTGGACCGGAGCGATAAAGACACTAAACTGAGCTAGCCCATTAAGTGCGCGCCGCGGCGCAGGAGAGCGGGCGATCTTGGTCGGCGCTACATAAATGATATCCCGTCGATGATGATACAAGAGCGCGTGGGGGACGGACACTTTGCCAGGGGACACTATGCCAGGCTACCCTTGAGGGTAGAGGAGGTTGGCAGGCAGGCATTCCACCGGAGTGATTGACAGTTTGTCGGGCTTTGCTTGTGAGCTCCGTCTCGGTCAAGACATGTTTCCCCGGTAAGGGAAGAAATATGATCCATGGGTACCACGTCAAAAGTTAAAGAAAAAATGAGAATACATACA
This sequence comes from Nemoura dubitans, assembly GCA_921293005.1. Taxonomy (NCBI): domain Eukaryota; kingdom Metazoa; phylum Arthropoda; class Insecta; order Plecoptera; family Nemouridae; genus Nemoura; species Nemoura dubitans. The sequence continues at coordinate 42,624,650 of OV121073.1, forward strand.
ACACGACACTAGCAAGCTAGCATTACGAGATTACGGGAGTAGGTATTACAATCGATGAACTTCCAATGAACTAGCTAAAAGTAACTAAATAGTTCGAATTACCTTGTTAGAAATTTATGACGATCTAGTTACTTTTCAGTTCAGTGGATGTTCATCGATTCTAATTATATTATGATATTGCTATTATGTATCACATAAACGAGTGCCAAATTAAAAAAATTACATCCCTAATCTCCACCGTATAATATGAGAGCCTTCGATCAATGAATCAATCGCTACCTATATTCATAAAACCGACAGCCTGCATTCCTCTTTAGGTGCGAGTGCATGTGTAGCCATGTGCATTTGAAGTCAGAAGCACTAACTATATGAGAATCAACAAATACGCTGTTTAAGCCAGCTAAAGTTACAGATTACAGTTCTCGCAGGTTGAGATTTCTGCAAAAATGTTTAAAGATTTACCTACCCATGTAATGTTACCCAAAGATGTATCCTGTTTCTGATGTAAAACATAGAAAAATGTATTTTTCTTCAGCAATGAGACGTTAGGAGCTTTAACAAGAAAAGGTGCGTAAGCGCTCTTACTTGGCAAATGTGGATAAGCTGGCTTATTAACCACTGAATTTGTTAGTTACGTTTGCCAATGCTCTGGTAGCATTTGCGGGCATTTGTGTGTAGCTATAGAGAATTGGGCTATTAGGACGCACGTTATTATGCGTGAATTAGCGTTTTACATTGTAGTAACATTTACTAGATTTCTTCCCATAAAGTTCGTCGGTCGTTATACCAGCATTCTAGAAATAGAAACCATGGTGAAACGCGCTCCAATAAGACAATGAGACACCGGCTTAAGAATCCACAAATCCTATCCCGACCAATCACAGCGGTCAGCGGGCATCAGGTGAGTAATGAGAAGTGAACCAGGTGGGTACAGACGCTGTGACCAAGTTTTCACACAAGCACTTGCTATTATTATCTAGATCGATATGTTTTGTCCAGATGTATTTTATGTTGTTAAGGCTCATTTTTAGTTATAGGTACCAATTTGTTATCAATATTTGACAATCACTTGTGAGTATGTGTCTGACATGTATGTTAATTTACTAAACAACAGTTTAATTTAATAGAATTAAAATATTTTCTGAAATGATTTAAATGAGTTGCCCGCCTATAAAAGATTTTTCCCAATTACCTATTGAAATGCTATCTAAATAATGAAACAGAGTGACCACTGAACTTTTGTACAATTCAATTTAAGTAAGCAAAAATACTAAATTGATGATCAAATAACGGAACCAGCTAGCTGAATGTTACAAGTGTTAAAGAACCATTTACCTCTTAAAATTAATTTTTACTATAGATTCGTAACTTTAATATGAATTGGAGTCGAAAGTATTTTCTGAAAGGTTGGATTTTTTAATTAATTATCTAAGATTTCTGGCGTTCCGCGCGACGCGATCTGCGAGACTAGTATCATTATCTTAAACAGTTTCACTATCCCCTTCCACACTTCGTAGCGCTGTCCTGCAGCTACGGCTCGGTCCGGCACGCTCAGAGCGGCACTGCTTGAGAAATATGCATCGCTATCTACATACTTGAGGTAATCCGCATACCGCGGCTAAACGGTCGGTCCTATCAAAGTGCCAAATTATTTCAACACGGAGGAAGGATGGAGGACTATGCTAAAATTATTTAAATGATATTGGACCAGAGGTTTGTCTAGGTGCTAGGGGTCAAAAAAGCGCTGCGGGTTAAACCTTATGGGAGTTGTTTTTCTAAGTACCTAGGCCGAGAAACGCGGACTTTGGTAACTTCTGCACGGATGGCCGTAGACACAAGAAGTTTTTTTTTGCTGCCCAAAGGCCTTTATTAAATCATCCTAATCGATGATAAAAATTTATATCAAGAGGTAAATGGTCCTTTAATGGTGGAGTCGGGGAAACTGCCGTCGCCTAATTTGTCAATGCTTGCAAGTTCAGATTACTATCGCTGATAAAACAAAGTATTAATGCATTTTTCTCCTTTTTAAGTCTGTGACTTACAATGGTGAACTCTGATGAATGATTTGAAATTAGGGTTGTAGGTTTTGAGCGATACCGCGGTCCCCGAGCTTCAGCATCGAAGACACAACTTATAGCTTCAACTTTGCGTTTTATGTATTTTCATTTTTTCTTTAACTTTTGACGTGGTATCCACGGAGCATATTTCTTCCAACACCGGGGAGACATGTCTTGACCGCGACGGAGCTCACAAGCAATGCCCGACAAACTGTCAATCACTCCGATGGAATACCTGCCTGCCCACCCCCTCTACCTGAAAGGGTAGCCTGGCATAGTGTCCCCTGGCAAAGTGTCCTACACTCAGAGCGCGTGCAGCGAGGCGGGCAAACGGGTCCGGAATTGTCCCGAAACGAAGGTACCCATGGGCCATGAACCACACCTATAATAGATATCGACGCCCGCATGAAAACATGGGGACAGCAGGACGGGGATGTGAAAAGGCATGACGCCGGCGCCCGCTTCGTATCCGCCGCATCTGCCACCAAAATATCCGAAATGTACCGCGAGCAGCGCATGAACATTTAGCTATGTGGCTTTAATGACGCAGCAAGTGAAGGTATTGCATTTAATGCTATACGCTGGAAAATGTACCCAGTGCAATGATATTTATTAGTGTTGGGTGCAAGAAGTGAGCTGGTACTTCTGTTCATGAGGGTGGTGTAAAAATAAGCCCGTGATGTGGTGCAATTGGTGGCATCGGTGGTATGGGTGGTATTGGTGCCGGCTGCGCAAGTCCATGCAGCGCTGCAGCATTAAGACAAACCAGCTGGAATGCAGAGGTGACCGCGCAGAGGGACGGCCAGCAAACGAGATATTATTGTTAATAAAAGAGATTGAATTCGACGAGATGATAATATAAGACGTGTTGTACCTATACACACACACATATATATATATATATATATATATATATATATATATATATATATATATATATATATATATATATATATATATATATATATATATATATATATATATATATATATATATATATATATATATATATATATATATATATATATATATATATATATATATATATATATATATATATATATATATATATATATATATATATATATATATATATATATATATATATATATATATATATATATATATATATATATATAACATATACGCGCCTATTTTAATGGGTGGAAATTAAATTGTGCAGCTTTTTTATATATATATATATATATATATATATATATATATATATATATATATATATATATATATATATATATATATATATATATATATATATATATATATATATATATATAAAAACCAAGATAGATTCGATAGTGCCACAAGATTATTACCCGAGTAATGTGTTTCTTATGGAAATTTCCAGATAGACCATATAACAGCTTTTGCACAAAATTAACTTTCGTGTACCTAATATAGGTATTCGCGCGTAATCTGTGTCTGGCAGTTTCGATCAGGTGGTGTGCCCAAATAAACCATTCCAAGGCAATTGTGCTGCACCCAAGGTACATATCGAGTGCATCGGATGCATTTCGGCACTCGTACTTATTGCAGGCGATGCATCAAACTCGCGACAAGAAAGTGCACTCATTTTTATGCAACCGAAAAATACCAAAGACTGCGGTTTTCCCATGACGATAAGCTGCAGTGGAAAGAATGTCAATCGCGCACAAGGACCCGGTTGAAACATTGCACTTGTGTCAGAAAGGAAACTCTCTCGATTTTTTCCCTACTTATTTTCCAGGACGGCTATCCTCGAAGACAAATGATGGAGTCGACAACGTAGCCTCGCAGTCAGCAGTTACCCTGCACCACAATGGGGGTTGGGGTGTCAGCGAGGGATGGGCCGGCATCTCGGGGGATGTAGAACGTATTAATGTCACTTAATTCTAAGCCGGCCGCGCGGAAGAGTAGTCGGCCTCGAAGAGTTGAACACTGACAGCTGCAGCCTCTCGAGACGGTGTCGCCGTAATCTACGGGCACGCGCACTCCGACCACTTCTCCCTGATTAATCTCGACCAGGACTCGAAAGTGCATGGGATGTCCTCATGCCAAGGGATAAAATGCTTACACTTCCCTCTTTATGCCATCCTACTAGCTGTATGGGCCCGTGCTACGCACGTACGCACTGCATGTGAGGGCATGTTAGTAGGTACTTTCCAGATCATGGCTTTAAATATTTATTATTCATTTAAATAAATTTTTATAAAATTGCTTTGCTCATATAAGTGGTGGAGAGCAAAATCGCCACCCGTCCACATAGTGCAATGTTTTTCACTGAAAGAACCCGATGAAATTACCGGAACAAACTCACAATCACCAAGAACATGAAAAAATGTTAAGATCATTCAGCGTTAAGCTCCAGCTATAGGATGAAGCCCTTTCCGTCGACGCTAGTACCCTATGCCCTGCGGGCATACCCGATAGCCAGGTTATAACCAAAATATGGCCCTAGGCCATAGCCTAGGCCCTAGGACTTGGGCCCAAAACGTAACAACATTTTGTTCCTCGTAAATCATAATGTCATTATCCCAATCCAGCTTGCCGGAAAAAACTTCAAGTTTAATTTGCAAAGTTGCATTTGCAAATGTCCAAAGCCAAAAGGTGTAGCAAATGTCAAAACTCATGTTTCAACACAAACTTCATTAATCAATTAAATATCTTTTGATTTACTATCCAAAAGTATTATAATGCACAAATAAAAATATATACGTCAATTTTCGTTTGTTAAAAACGTAATTGATAGCATCAATTACCTAGATCTGGCAAGACTTCGCAAAACTTTTTTTGCTGACTACACAAAGATAGTGTATTGAACATTTTAGAAGCTACACGGTAAATAACTCCGCCTGAATTTTGTCCGCAATCAATTCCTTGCATGTTATGCAAATCAAAATCTTTTATAAGTGTTTCTAGTCGGGTTTGAATGTTTTTCTAAAGAGTTTTGCTTTCTGTACCCGATGACGTGTAAACAGCAACATTCACTGCGTCAAAGATAAATTCGTGGATTCATTCACCATGCTGTGGTATGAAAACAAAACAAAATAACTCATCTGTCACTCTGAATGCCAAATCATTTCAATTCCACGTAATATGATCGCAAATAGGAGCGTTTTGACATAAATTTCTTCAATAACTTCACAATGCATGCGATAATAGTCACCTAGACGAAGCGGATCAGTAAAAAGGTAAGATTTGAACGATTTAAAAATCGAGCTGGGCTGCAAGGTTCTACTCAATCATGCCAGCCAAATTCAATCAGTTTTTTCAATATTTCGACCGAAAAAACACTTTCAAATCGCTGCTAAAATGACGTCTCTGGATGTAAACCAATGTTTTGAAAATTTATAATCCATTTCCACCCGATTTTAACCAATTTCCGCGATTTCTATTCAGAATGAAGCTCGGTGAAAAATGCATCCCAGCCAGCCAGCACCAACTAAAAAGCTGAACGTCGCCAAATTAGGGCTTTAATAAAAGGTTAACTAGCAGTATGGGCCCGTGCTACGCACGTATAGTGCACTGCATGTGAGGGCATGTTAGTACTTTCCAGTTCATGGCTCTAAATATGTATTATTTATTTAAATTAACATATATTAAAATTCATTGCTCATATAAGGCCAAGGGGTGAAGAGCAAAATCGCCACCCGTCCACAAAGTGCAATGTTTCTCACTGGAAGAACCCGATGAAATTACCGGAACAAACTCACAATCACCAAGACCATGAAGAAAATGTTAAGATCATTCAGCGTTAAGCTCCAGCTATAGGATGAAGCCCTTTCCGTCGACGCTAGTACCCTATGCCCTGCGGGCATACCCGATAGCCAGGTTATAACCAAAATATGGCCCTAGGCCATAGCCTAGGCCCTAGGACTTGGGACCAAAACGTAACAACATTTTGTTGCTCGTAAATAATAAAGTAATTTTCGCAATCCAGCTTGCCGGAAAAAACTTCAAGTTTAATTTGCAAAGTTGCATTTGCAAATGTCCAACGCCAAAAGGTGTAGCAAATGTCAAAACTCATGTTTCAACACAGATTTCATTAATCAATTAAATTTCTTTTGATAAACTATCCAAAAGTATTATAATGCACAAATAAATAAATAAATATATACATATATCAATTTTCGTTTGTTAAAAACGTAATTGATAGCATCAATTACCTAGATCTGGCAAGACTTCGCAAAACTTTTTTTGCTGACTACACAAAGATAGTGTATTGAACATTTTAGAAGCTACACGGTAAATAACTCCGCCTGAATTTTGTCCGCAATCAATTCCTTGCATGTTATGCAAATCAAAATCTTTTATAAGTGTTTCTAGTCGGGTTTGAATGTTTTTCTAAAGAGTTTTGCTTTCTGTACCCGATGACGTGTAAACAGCAACATTCACTGCGTCAAAGATAAATTCGTGGATTCATTCACCATGCTGTGGTATGAAAACAAAACAAAATAACTCATCTGTCACTCTGAATGCCAAATCATTTCAATTCCACGTAATATGATCGCAAATAGGAGCGTTTTGACATAAATTTCTTCAATAACTTCACAATGCATGCGATAATAGTCACCTAGACGAAGCGGATCAGTAAAAAGGTAAGATTTGAACGATTTAAAAATCGAGCTGGGCTGCAAGGTTCTACTCAATCATGCCAGCCAAATTCAATCAGTTTTTTCAATATTTCGACCGAAAAAACACTTTCAAATCGCTGCTAAAATGACGTCTCTGGATGTAAACCAATGTTTTGAAAATTTATAATCCATTTCCACCCGATTTTAACCAATTTCCGCGATTTCTATTCAGAATGAAGCTCGGTGAAAAATGCATCCCAGCCAGCCAGCACCAACTAAAAAGCTGAACGTCGCCAAATTAGGGCTTTAATAAAAGGTTAACTAGCAGTATGGGCCCGTGCTACGCACGTATAGTGCACTGCATGTGAGGGCATGTTAGTACTTTCCAGTTCATGGCTCTAAATATGTATTATTTATTTAAATTAACATATATTAAAATTCATTGCTCATATAAGGCCAAGGGGTGAAGAGCAAAATCGCCACCCGTCCACAAAGTGCAATGTTTCTCACTGGAAGAACCCGATGAAATTACCGGAACAAACTCACAATCACCAAGACCATGAAGAAAATGTTAAGATCATTCAGCGTTAAGCTCCAGCTATAGGATGAAGCCCTTTCCGTCGACGCTAGTACCCTATGCCCTGCGGGCATACCCGATAGCCAGGTTATAACCAAAATATGGCCCTAGGCCATAGCCTAGGCCCTAGGACTTGGGACCAAAACGTAACAACATTTTGTTGCTCGTAAATAATAAAGTAATTTTCGCAATCCAGCTTGCCGGAAAAAACTTCAAGTTTAATTTGCAAAGTTGCATTTGCAAATGTCCAACGCCAAAAGGTGTAGCAAATGTCAAAACTCATGTTTCAACACAGATTTCATTAATCAATTAAATTTCTTTTGATAAACTATCCAAAAGTATTATAATGCACAAATAAATAAATAAATATATACATATATCAATTTTCGTTTGTTAAAAACGTAATTGATAGCATCAATTACCTAGATCTGGCAAGACTGCGCAAAACTTTTCTTGCTGACTGCACATAAATAGTGTTTTGAACATAAGCTAAACGGTATATAACTCCGCCTGATATTTGTCCGCAATCAATTCCTTACATTTTATGCAAATCAAAATCTTATATAAGTGTTTCTAGTCGGTTTTGGATGTTTTTCTAAAGAGTTTTGCTTTCTGTACCCGATGACGTGTAAATAGCTACATTCACTGCGTAAAAGATAAATTAGTGGATTCATCCACCTTGCTGTGATATGAAAACAAAACAAAAGAATTCATCTGTCACTCTGAATGCCAAATCATTTCAATGCCATGTAATATGATCGCAAATAGGAGCGTTTTGACATAAATTTCTTCAATAACTTCACAATGCATGCGATAATAGTCACCTAGACGAAGCGGATCAGTAAAAAGGTAAGATTTAAACGATTTAAAAATCGAGCTGGGCTGCAAGGTGCTACTCAATCATGCCAGCCAAATTCAATCGGTTTTTTCAATATTTCACCGAAAAAACACTTTCAAATCGCTGTAAGAATGTCGTCTCTGGATGTAAACCAATATTTTAAACATTTATTAACCATTTCCACCCGTTTTTAACCAATTTCCCCGATTTCTATTGAGAATGAAGCTCCGTGAAAAATGCATCCCAGCCAGCCAGCACAAACTAAAAAGTTGAAAGTCGCCAAATTAGAGCTTTTATATAAGGTTAATGTATCTACACTGTTCTTGCGATTATGCAAATCTTAAGTGGATGCACAAATGGCAATACTATGATACGCTCTGAAATGCGCGTGGAAGTGAATTACTGTGGCAAGCTACGCCACATGGTTGATAAACTGCGGTGACAACGCCGATGATAAAATACCAACTGCACGATTTGCAATTTGCTTCAGCACTTCCTATACCGCAGTTTTAAATCATCATTCATCTAAACCCCACAACCACAGTAAAAAACTAGCATCGCAATGCACTACCCTCGCACTGCAACCATGTGCAAGTGAAGTGAATCAATTTAACGATCGCCTGCTTGGGCTGACCCCCTGTCACGTGGCACCCTCTCCGGGCTCGGCGTGCATCTCTGTGTCTCGGCGCGTGCACCTCTGTGTCTGACGCAGGAATGCAGGCACCGAGTGACGCCGTCGCCGCCGGCCAGGGGGCGGCATGCTACGGCGAGATGTCCGCGACGCGAGGCATAGCTACAAGGGCCGTCGAGCGCAAGGGTGGGGCACGCCCACGTCACTTCCCAGCTAGTCCTATAGTATTTGTCATGTTAAGAAGGAAAGTATTGTTCTGTAGACTCCACACTTTGTGCTGTCAATCATTCGATGCGCAAACCAGTCAACTATTTAGCGGAACAATGGGACGGCTTGCGAATGTTGACAACTTTGGCTCTTCTAACAGCAGGGGGGGCTGAAACACCGCTCTCCTTCTAAACGTGAAAAATACTATAGTCGCTCCAGCAGCTCACTGAGCGCTAGAAGGGCTCGTCTAGCGCCTTGCTAATGCGATCGGGGCCCGGGTACGAAGGGAGTCCGGTCAGTGATGCGCCACACGGTCAGGGATGCTTTGTCTGTCTCATATGTCTCGACGGAGAAATGCTTTATAAGATCCTGGCAAGAGGCATCGCTTAATTGTAGCACTCACAAATGAATCATTGAATCGGGTGCAGCCGCTACGTTTGGATGCTGCAGTTGTTGGTGGACCGTGATGTAGTTATTTTCACAAAGTCGACGAGATATATTCGATGAAAGGTTCTGACTTTGGCGTCACAATCAGAAGAGAGAAATTCCGTTCGAAACAAGAGTTAGGAAAAATGTGGTCGTGGTCCGAGCTTTTTATAAACCTAGCAATGGAACGGTGCCAATCGCCGAGCGCACTATATATATATGTAAGAATTTGATTTACATTTTTTTTTTATTACCATAATATCTCATTAAATTTCGGTTTTTGTTATTGCATGACTTTCACAAAGTTATTCACCAACAATAAAATATTTTATTTGTGAATATGCGGAAACCCTTGAATAGATTAGTGTATCCTTGACAAAGCAGCTACGTGCATGGTAAGGCACCGCATTTGTGATCGCTTCAGCATGAGGTAATTCTTTGGGGCCGAGCAATAACGAGCCCTCTGAGTGCAGCGGCGGTAATCCCTCGCCAACGAGTCTGCACGAGCTTGCGCAGTCCATCGCCCGTCCGTCGAGGTCTGCGCATGTGTCGGGGCGGACAGTTCCACGGGGATTAACAAGGAGCACTGCGCAGGGCACATGGCGCAAGGCACATAGCGCAAGGCGCAAGGAACAAGGCACAAGGCACAAAGAGGACAAGGGTTGCACAACGAGGACAAGGGTTGCACCGAAGCCAACGCCGCGACGTCTGGGGACAAGTATTAGGACGTTGGACCACGACGCCGCCTTGCCCCCTCAACGCTGCCGAAGTACACGCTCGTTGGATTGCGGGGAAAAGGTGATGCAAATTGTACAGGAAAAATTTAAAAACGCATTTTAATGAAATACAGGTATTGTAGGGTCTCATCACTCTCATCATGAGCTTGATTAGCAAAACTTAGAAATGAGTTGCGCAGGGTGCACGAGCCACTGCGCGGACCGCAGCCGCCGAGTATTCCGGGCATGCGTTGTGGAGGCTCCACGGCCAGCGGTCTGCTCGCCAAAAGCGGGCTCCATTTCCACGTGCAGAGCGGCCCTTTTCCCCCGACCCCGCACACGAGACGAGGCAAGGCGAGGAGATTTGATCGATGGGGCAACGCGCATGTGCCGGCTTTTGTCTCGGCCCCGGACACGCTCGCCGAACATCTCCACATGCTCAGCTGTCAGCAATGTCACGTGCTCGTCGGCGCACGCCGTGTCACGCGCGTCACCTATGCCTCGCCATGCCTCGGATGGGGCCAGCATGTGAACCCTGCGCGTTCGCGTTCGACGGAATCCTCTCTGGCCGGTGTCGCCCGTCGGGGACGCAGCTCTGCTTTCGAGCCGCGCCCGAGTCCAGAAGTCAAGTCGAACACACACATCATGACAACACATCATGACAGTGGTCATGATTTCCGAGCGCCATCGGGAGATCGGATTCCTCCACCGCGCGGCGCTTTATGATGATTAACTCTCGGAACTGACTGCGCATGAGCGCGGTTTCGCATTCCTCGACTCTTGTAATTGCTTCGACGGACGTTTTATAACGAATTGGCACATTATCATTGAATGAAATGGTAATAGTAAAATCGCGTCAGTAAGGAGGTCGTAAAAGCGAAATCGATTACCGCACAGAGCTCTCTGTCCGCCGGGGTAATCAAACGCGATTGGCAGGTAAGCACCTGTTTTGCCGGCTAATTATTGTGATGATGATCATCATCATCATAATCGTCATCACGACGATTGCACGCGGCGGCTGACGGTGACGACACGACGGCACTTTTGTTCTCTGCCCGAGCTGTCACTTCATGCAAGGGCCGGGCCGTGGTTTCACTTAACAAGCGATCGCGCGCGAGTCACAGGTCATTGGAGTTGCGCACGCCGTCTCGTATCCAATAATAAGGCGAGTTGGCGCAGACAAAAGAGCGACGAAAGCTGAGAGAAGAAAGTCGCGCGCCACGTCGCTCAAATAGCGCCATCATCAGTCATCGCTTGGTATCAGCTCCGTGCAGCGTCGGCGTCGGCGTCGGCGTCGGCGTCGGCGTCACGACGACGTTACTTATCAGTTCGCTTCCCAGCCTTGAGTCGGGGACAAGTCGGGCCGGAGACAGCTCACCCCGCGTCGATCACGGCGAGCACGATGAAAGATTCGCTCCCCCCCCCCCCCCCCCCCATTGCACCCTCGCCACGCGATGCTCACGTCGGGCGAACGACGCCGTCCTAACGGCTGTGTATGTTTTGGGTCCGATGGGCAACGTGACACCACCAACGTTTCCAGTCTATAGCGCACGGAATCGCAGGCAAACCCAGTCGAAGCACAGTCGATTAATGCCGACGTATCGGCTGTCGGATCCACGACCTCCCGGCGCGTCGTCGGCGACCCGACACTGTGGCCGTCGGGGGCTAGCATGTGCCAGGCGGGCGCCTCGGGGTGGGCGTCCGAGTCGACCCTTTCGGGGCAGCGGCTCGATTCCCGGCTGTCTCGCATGTTGGTCGCAATCGATCCCAGCCCAACACGGCCCGAACCGAACCGACCGGAGGCAACAGATGATAATTGCCAGATTCAAAGACTTTCAAAACGTGTTGTTTTTAGAGATAAGGGAATCAAATTAACTTTCGGAATAGAGATCAATAGGTTAATTGACTCTATTTACTTAAAAGTAATTCGGTTTTACGTCTCAAGGACCTTTTCGAATGGGTTTCTGTCTCGGAAAGCCCAATTTCCCAAAGTCATTACATCCCGGTGCAGTGGAAACTAATTACCTACGGGTTGCGACGGCCAAAAGGAGCAGCTCAGCGTCATTATGCACATGGCCCGGCAGCCAGAGAGCCAATCTCAGCTCTAACTGATTGCCTGCCTAATTCTTTTATCACACCAAAGTGTGATGGCTGTTAGTTTAAACGCGGTGGCACCTGCGTCTTCGGATAAGCACCTCCAATTAACGATCCAAATTAAGTATCCCGAGTCTCATTTAATTCGGCTCCGGCCCGTGGCCTTGCGCGCTCGGACTCTAGACCGGCTATCCGCATCGGACGCCGTATATTACTCGGCTAATCAGACCAACTAACAAGCATGCCGAATGCCCGGTAGCCGTCCGGGGGCAGCGAGGTTCTCGCTGACCGACGTACACCTTTTGGATCACCCTCTCGGTGTGCAGAGGAGCGCGGCTCGCAGGGCCGAGGGCCGCGCGGGACACGGGCGCAGATGCCGGGCACCGGGCGCTCGGAGGCCGAGCGTCACGCGAACCTCGCCGCACCATGGGCTAAGCCATGGGCTGGCTGGTGCACGGCACTGGCCACACGGGATCTCCCGGAGGCATCACTTTTATAGCCTCCCATTCACAGTCCGCCAATTAAAATGGGTAATATAATGGTGTTCACAACTGTATCTACGGTGTGTACGCTGTGTACAGTGTGTGTGTGTGTGTGTGTGTACGGTGTACGGTGTACGGTGTACGGTGTACGGTGTACGGTGTACGGTGTACGGTGTACGGTGTACGGTGTACGGTGTACGGTGTACGGTGTACGGTGTACGGTGTACGGTGTACGGTGTACGGTGTACGGTGTACGGTGTACGGTGTACGGTGTACGGTGTACGGTGTACGGTGTACGGTGTACGGTGTACGGTGTACGGTGTACGGTGTACGGTGTACGGTGTACGGTGTACGGTGTACGGTGTACGGTGTACGGTGTACGGTGTACGGTGTACGGTGTACGGTGTACGGTGTACGGTGTACGGTGTACGGTGTACGGTGTACGGTGTACGGTGTACGGTGTACGGTGTACGGTGTACGTGTGTGTGTGTGTGTGTGTGTGTGTGTGTGTTTTTTTTTTTTTTTTTTTTTTTTTTTTTTTAAATAAACGATACGGAAAGATAACAATTTTCTTTGGGGACTGTGCTCCACACAAATGTTATTTACAATGTATTTCTGACGGTGAGTCATTTGAAGTGGAAAGTAGAAAGAAATTAAAGAAAAATAAATCAATGGAAGAGAGGGTTTCGAGAGAAGCATAACGGGTTAGTGCCATCAAGAGGATGGCACTTTCCAATATCCATCCCGCTTTGCGGGCGATCTACCTCATTCCCCTAGCAGCTTAAAACATGAAAGTGATGCCTTCAGGACTACATCCACATAAAGCTTCTCTTACGCACCAAGTGTCGACAAAAATGCTAATATCACCTCTCCCCGCGTGCCAAGCAAAATCCTTCAGAATTCTAGCCTTGAGACGGGCTTTCAATACAGCCTCGTAAGCAGCCGGGGTTTGGTGGTCTTTGAAATAAGAGGTTAACAGCCTGTAAACAGTACTCTTGGCCAATGTGAGAAGAAAATTTGCCAGAACGGTTTCCTGGCCATTTCCGGAGCGTGCTGTTTGGAACCCAACTTGTATGTCTCTCAGGAGTACTCGCTGATCTTTTAGTAGAACTGCGAATAGACTATTCAGAAATCTCCACATGGCCGTGGCTTTTCTGCACTCGACAATCAAATGCCACGCGGTTCCATCCACATGGCACCAGGGACACAGACGGGAACGAATTTTCCGGGCGTGACACAAAAAAATTGTGTCTGCTAAGCGGTTCTTCGCAAAGCGCCAAGCCACTTCGGCATCTAGCCCGAAGGTTGGGGCTCGCCACATTGCCGACCAAAGTACAACATCGTCAGACCAATGGCCTTGTAGGGGGCCATTGACGCTAAAATGATCTGCTACTATGTCCCTTTGAAGGAGTTTTCTTTGGTTTAGCATGTCAAAAGAGACACGTTTTGCATCACTTGGGCTAAAGTAGGTTAGCGGTGGCGGCCATGGTTCGGGTCCTTCCGTCTGAACTACATCACGAAATCTCAGCTGACAGAAAGCCTTGATTCGGTTGTAGTTAGAGAGTAACGCACTTTTGTGCTTATCTTCGAGCTCTACAAAGCCCGCTACCTCGACGAGATTTTTCCACTCTTTTCCTGACAATAAATCGCCGATGGTGTTGCAATTTATCAAGTGCCAATATGGAATGAAAATCGACGAATTTGCGGGTATGAGAGAGGACATGATGAGTGGTATGTTCCTGAGCCCTTGCACTGTGATGGCGAGAGTCTCAGGTTTTACATTGAGTGTGCCCCATGCCCGCATGACAGAGCTATGAAAGGAAGTCAAACCTCGACCAGTAGGACGAAGAAGGCTGGGGCAGAACAGAACTTGCCAGCCAAGGTTTGTTCGGTTTGGAGAGCCTATGAAGTGCCTAGTTAGTAGATGTCCTGGATGTTCACAGTCGGAGCATAAATAGCGATAGGCGAAGCAAATGCGGAAGAAAGTTACCCTCGACTGCAGATGGACCAAGCCGAGACCGCCCAGAAAGATCGGTACGCATAGGTCACGGGACTTCGTCCAGTGCCGTCGGCCTGCCCATACAAAGTCCACAAGGAGACTCTGAAATCTGGCGAGCAGGGCCGCTTCTACAGAGATAACTTGGAGGGTGTACCAAAGTCTTGGAGCGATGAACTGATTTACGGCCAGCACTCGCCCTCGAAGGGACATTGCTGAAGCTCGGTGCCGCCAAACATTAAGCGCTCGCTTGAAAGCACTTTCGAGGCGGGTGATGTTTTGTGCTGTGGCCTCCTGACTGTTACCAAACATGAGGCCCAGGATTTTGAGACCCTCTGATGTCCAGGTAAAACCTAGTGGGGTATCGAGTCTTCCTTTCCAACTTCCAGCCCAAAGGCCTCTCGATTTTTGGACGTTTAGCGTGCCACCTGATTGGCCTGAGTATGATGTGTACGCTGCGTGGAAAATATCAAAATCATCCTCCTCAGAGATGAATATTGATATGTCATCTGCGTAGGCCGATACCACCAGTCTACGCTCCGTGATTCCGGGGAGGGTCATGCCGGTTAGTTTCCGGCGACACAAGTTTAGAAATGGCTCTATAGTTAGCGAAAAGAGCGGCCCAGAAAGCGGGCATCCCTGCCTTATGCCTCTTTCGAAGGGAAACGGAGCTGTTAGGCTCGTACCAACTCGAACAAAGCACGTAGCTTTTCTGTACATCGTTCGGAGGTTAGCGCAAAAGCCTTCTCCGAAACCGTACACACTCAAGAGATGAAACAGGTAAGCATGATCGACCCTGTCGAAGGCTGCTTGTTGGTCTAAAGAGAGGAGCGCGAGAGGAAAGTTTTCTCTGTTTACATACTCTATTAAGTCTCTGTGCAAATGCAGGCTATCATATATAGTTCTTCCGGGAACGCAGTAGCCCTGGTCAGGATGAACTAAAGAGGATAGTACTTTTTTAAGACGGGTTGCGATGGCTCGTGCCAGGATTTTGTAATCTGTGGTAAGGAGGGATATTGGTCTCCAGTTTTTTATTTCAAGACGGTCGCCTGACTTTGGTAGAAGAGTTAGTACGGATTTTTGGGCCGTGACAGGGAGCCTTCCCGTCTCCATGGCAGAGCTGAAAACCTCGTGGAAATTGCCTTCGAGCTGTCTCCAGAAATGCTGGTAGAACTCTGGGGTAAGACCGTCTATCCCAGGGGATTTTCCTTTGTTTAGCTCGAACAGGGCTGTCTTTAGTTCGTGGCGAGATAGTGGTGCTTCGAGGTTGTCACGATCTGCCTTTGAAATAATAGGCAAGGACTCGAACAAGGGTGAGTCCGGGTCGAGGGTTTTTGGGTGTCCACAGTAGATGTTGACGAAATGTCTCCTGGCAGCTTTACAGAGCGACGGGCCATCAGACACTATTTGATCATCGAGCCTTAAGTGGGTGAGGGGCTTAAAAGCTGCGTTGACATCTTTGGCCAGGACTGAGCTGGCCGGTCTGTCAGTTGCCAATAAGTGTTCGTGGTGTGCTGCTGTGAGAACTGATTCGCTCTTTCGTGTGAAAGCATCTTTCATTTCTGCGTTTGCCTTGGTCAGGTCTGCAAGCTGGTGGTTCCCAAGGCAAGGAGCTGAGACAATGTCGTTGACTCTGCTCTCTAGTGCCCGGAAGACAGCATCCAAATGTTGTTTTCGAGACGTTGTGAATTTTATGGTGATGTCCTGAACTTCACTTTTGAGCGCATCCCACCACTCTCCAGGTGTCGAGTGCGCTGATCTTATTTGTGGTTCACCATAGGAGGCAATTAGTTCACCGGCACATTCCACAAATTCTGGATCTTTTAGCAGCGTGTTGTCAAATCTCCAGTAAGGGGGTTTTGTTTTGAGTAACTCAGTCTTGAGCCGGATATTCACTGCTAGATGGTCTGAAAAGGTTGGCAAAACCCGAATACCAGCCAACCGGCTAGCCACTCCAGGCGATACATAGAATCGATCTAATCGGGAGCCGGAGAAATGTGGAGCATTGCCCACGAAGGTGAAACCAGGCGCCTGTGGATGAAAATCGCGCCATACATCCGTCAAGTTATGTGAGTCCACCATTCGTTTTAGCTTTTCGGCCACACGCGGGTAGCGCTCGGGACCGCCACTTGATCTGTCCAAAAGGGGGTTGAGTGTTGTGTTGTAGTCGCCTCCAATAACAAAGTGAAGATCGCTGCTATTCCCTGTATAGTTGGCTTCCTGTAGTAGAGTATTGAGGGCATCCAATACCACATGAGTTGCCTCGCACTGATGCGGTATATAGATCGAAACTACTCTGAAGGAGAGTGGAGTGTTTTTTACATCCAGTACCGCTTCTTGGAGGTATCCAGGCACAAGGATGGCATGGGAACGGAGCTCTAATGGGGAAGAGTTCCGTATGGCTATGATTGTGCCGGAGCAGGCGTTGACCGGGGGATTGAATAAGTAAGTATATGGTGACGTCGTGAGAGGAAATGGAGATTTGGTGGTATTGCTTTCTTGTAATAGGATTACATCTGGTGGTTGTCGTTCAAGAAAACTGTGAAGCTGAGTCCACTTGAAGGCCATTTTTATACTACGCACGTTTAAACTTGTGATTGAGACTTCTCTAGCCATGTTATATGATTTTCGAGTGACATGTGGACAGGCTCTCCATTGACGTGGCGCTGGTCAAGGAGATGTTTTCTTCTTCTGCTTCTTCGTCGGTAGCAGGGTGTTTCTTAAGGTTTGCGATAAGCCTTTTTACTCGTTCCCTCAAAGCGCGCTCGCTCTTGAGAGTAGGTTGTATTGTCTCAAGCATGTCAACTAGACCTGGGACGTTGTCGGTGAAACTTCTCGCGACTCTGACCGGGTGGTCATTCCCTCTTGCCTCCCGAAGAAAGTCCAGGAAATCTTCGGTTGTGATGACGTTGCCGACGATATTTTCCTCAAGTGCCTCTGTTGCTTCGGACGGTAGTGTGACCTCTCGACCCGGAGATATGTTTCTGTTTTGTTTATCTTTCCTTCGACGTTTTGGTTTTCTTACCTCCTCATCTTCTGTGGGAGGAACAGTGCTAGTTTTTTCTCTGTTTGTTTCGGCATTTTCTAGGGCTTCTGTTAGACTTGTTGCCATGTTTATGTTGGTTTCGGCGGTGAGGTTGGCATCTTCCTCTGTGACGATGTCTGAGAGGCTTGACGAGGATGGATGTTCTTTCCTCTTGTTAATGTTGGTGTTCGTTGGTTCGTTCTCGTCCTGCTGGTTGGTATCCTCGGAGGGAACTTCTGTGTTTTCTTCGGCATCTTCGGTCGTCTTGTTGTTGTTGTTGTTGTTATTTTTGTTGCTGTTGCTACAATTTCTGGCAATGTGACCTCGATTCTTGCATTTAAAACAGCGAAGATCGTCAAA
This sequence comes from Nemoura dubitans, assembly GCA_921293005.1. Lineage (NCBI taxonomy): Eukaryota > Metazoa > Arthropoda > Insecta > Plecoptera > Nemouridae > Nemoura > Nemoura dubitans. Next base: position 42,642,630 of record OV121073.1, read on the forward strand.
GGATAAGAATATCCGATATCGATCCCCATCATGTTCCACCAGCAGAGACTCAGGGAGCACATATGACTCTTCAATGATCACAAAGATTTGTCGTCTAAAACTGTATATGACGCTCAACTCTGGGTCTTTGCCACCTACATTGACAAAGGACATTGGTGATACTATTTTCATTGCTGTGCGTAGTACTTCTTCAATGGTGCTGTGTGGAATTGTCGGGCAAACGTTCGATAACACTAGCCTGTTCGCCTTTGTGATCATTCGGCGCGCAGGTAGAAATTGGTCGTCTATCGTTATGCCAGCGTGATTGATCATGAACTCGTCCACCAGTTTTATGGTTGACAGATATATTGCTACCCGACCTAGCGAAAGCCTTGACCCAAACCAGATGTTTTTGGCATCAACTATGTTGGCGACTGCGCGTAGGTATTGATGAATGGTTACACCATCAATTGACTGGATTAGGAAAGCGTGTTCCTTGGTGGGGAACATATGCGAATGAGGCGACGACTGCTGCCTTGGTGTTTGTTCTTTTTGGTTCGCTTTTTTTGATGTTGTGTGGTTCGATGTTTGAGCCGACCCGCTATTCGATGTTGATGTTTGGGCTAGAGCTTCAGCCATTGTTTTTTGTGACGGAAACGCCGTGAAGAGGGGTGGGGGCTTTGGAGTGATTTGCGCATTAGGTGTTTCCAAGGAGGTGTTTGTTTCAGTGGTGATGGATTCAGTTGATTTGGAGAGGCGTCGGTCGAGGTTTGCATGGACAGGTAAAGATGTCAGAGGACTGATCATTGGAATTTCTTTTTGTATATTCGGTGGGCGTATGGAAGGTACTTTTTTCCCTTTGTTGACAAGTGGAGGAAATTCAGTTCGATTTTTACTCATTTTAATAGCCTATAATTAACTGTGTATCTATCAAAACAAACGAGCCCAAAACGCAGTGATTGCGGCTAATGGTTGAAAACTTAATTGCGCAAAAGCAATTAAGAACTACCTGACCCTCCCGGGCCAGCCGACTGATGTAGCGATCGACGCTCCACTGCCTGGCTAAACGCTGTTATAGACCAGAGATGATGAAACTCTGCGTCAAAACAGAGAGTTTTATGCAAAAAGCGGCACAAAACCCCCAGAAACAGAACGAGAAATATCCACAAAGCGTCAACGATACCGATCTGCAGGTGGAGTCACCGAAGAACGAACCGCCGCGGCGCCTCAGAACGGCTGCACGGGACCGGTATCGGGAGCGAAACGAAAGCACGTCCGACTCCGACGAGATCCAGTGTGTGTGTGTGTGTGTGTTTTTTTTTTTTTTTTTTTTTTTTTTTTTTTTTTTTTTTTTTTTTAAAGAAACGATACGGAAAGATTCCAAAAATTCTCTCGGGACTTTTCTCCACAATTTTTTCGATTTCTGTGAGTTTGGAATGGACTTGAAGTGTAAAGAAGGATACTGAGTGTGTGAAATTTTAACATTAAGAAGGGTTTCAGAAAGAAACATACGGGGTTTGTGCCCTCGCACGAGAGGACACTTTCCAATATACAGTGGTGACTAAATTTTCTTCCAGTGGGGCCTACATGTAGTTTCCTACATGTTTAGCGTGACTTCTCCGTCACCCACGGAGCATAGCGCGCCACCAACGCACCAAATCTTTTTAAAAGAAGCAATGTCCCCTCGGCCAAGATGCCACGCGTATTCCTTGAGAATACGGGCCTTTAAGCGAGCTCCTAGGACAATATCGTATGCTGCTGGAGGTTTGTGTTCTTTGAAGAATGCAGTCAACACCCGATATACCGTGCTTTTGGCGAGGGTGACGATAAAATTTGCGATTGCCAGCTTTGGCTCGCTGCTAGTCGCACCTGACCTCACCCCAGCAAAGATGTCTCGGAAAAGGAGACGACGGCCCCCCAAGAGTCGACTGACCATGGAGGCAACCATGTGCCACATGGCCGCAGCTCGACGACACTCTACCACCATGTGCCATGCCGAGCCGACTACCTTGCACCAGGGGCAAAGGGGCGACTGTAATTTCCGGGCATGGCACAAGAAAATGGGATCCGCCAGGCGGTTTTTGGCGAAACGCCATCCTACCTCAGCGTCGAAACCAAGCGTCGGGGAGCGACTTAAACGGCTCCAGGCGACTTTGTCACCAGACCAGTGGCCTGGTAGCGGGCCTTTCACGCCGAAGAAAGAGGCCGTGATGTCCCACTGCAAGGATTTTCGTTTTTGTGTCGTGTCGAGAGCCTTTTGGGTTTGATCCCCGGCACAGAGGTAGACAAGAGTTGGCGGCCATGGTTCAGGACCAGCTGTATCTAGAATTCCACGGAAGCGTAGGCGGCAGAACGCCTTTACTCGATTGAAGTTCATCGAAAGCGCAGTGCGGTGTCGTGCTGGCAGATCGTTGAAACCAACTATATCCTTCAGCTCTTTCCAATGGCCGCCGTCAAGGAGGTTGCCAATCAAACTACATCCGAGCCGTCCCCATGATGGGTCGAACGGGTTGGTTGCAGTCGGGATCAGGGACGATAGGATGAGAGGTACATTCTGTAGGCCCTGTGCAGTGGCCGCATACCGCTCGGGTTTCACGGATAGAGCGTTCCATGCTAGCAGTACAGCTCGCAGGAAGTCCGTCATCCCTCGTCCCGTGCGTCGGACAATGTCGGGGCAGAAGAGCGCTTGCCAGCCGAGTACTAGTCCACGAGAAGGGCGTAGGAAATGACGCGTCATGACATGGCCTGGGTGGTCTTCGACAGCTGTTACATAGCGGTACGCAAAGCAGACTCGAAAGAAGTCTACTTTTGACTGAAGGTGCACTAAGCCTTGGCCTCCTAAATAGATTGGGGTGCACAAGTCGCGCAGGCGAGTCCAGTGACGGCGCCCAGCCCACACGAAATCAACGAGAATACTTTGTACTCTGCTGAGGAAGGATGCTGGGGGTTGGACCACTTGTAGCGTGTACCACAGCCGTGGTGCAACGAATTGGTTTACAATCAGGACGCGTCCCCGGAGCGACATGGCGGAAGCTCTGTGTCGCCAGGCGTCTGTGACGCGTCTCACCGTGTCTTCCAAGCTTTTAAAGCCTTGGCTGGAGACCTCTGGGTTATTTCCAAGCATCAGGCCCAGAACCTTAAGCCCCTTAGGCGTCCAGGAAAAACCAAGAGGGTGGTCGGATCGTTCCTTCCAGTTTCCGGCCCACAGACCGCGTGATTTTTTGGAGTTAAGTATGCCTCCCGATTGACTTGAGTAGCAAGTGTAAGCTGCTTGCAGCTTATCAAAATCGGCGTCGTCGGAAATGAATAGTGAGACGTCGTCTGCGTAGGCCGACACCACTAAGCGGCGCTCCTCTGGGCCTGGAAGCCTGAGACCGAGCATCGTCCGGCGGGCCAGTCTTAAGAAGGGCTCGATTGAAATCGAGAAGAGAGGTCCGGATAGAGGGCACCCTTGTCTTATGCCTCTCTCAAAGGCGAATGGGGCCGTGAGGCGCGAGCCAACGCGGACAAAACACGTGGCATTTTTGTACAATGTTCTAAGATGGTTACAAAACACTTCCCCGAAACCGAAACTTTTTAGACAGTAAAAAAGGTAGCCGTGGTCGACTCTGTCGAAAGCGCCTTGTTGGTCGAGAGAGACAAGGGCGAGGGGCTGGTTTTCCTTGTTTACATACTCTAATATGTCCCGGTGTAGGTGGAGGTTGTCGTATATCGTCCTGCCTGGAACGCAATACGCCTGATCAGGATGGATAATGTGACTCATGACATTTTTTAGTCGGGTAGAGAGTGCTCGCGCCAGAATTTTGTAATCTGTTGTGAGCAACGAAATCGGCCTCCAGTTTTTTATGTCGAGTCTATCTCCTGATTTTGGTAGCAAAGTCAGGACTGACTTTTGAGCCGATTTTGGAAGCTGGCCATTTTCCATTGAATGTCCAAAAACTTCCCAGTATGGTGTAGAGAGTTCGGCCCAGAACGCTAGGTAGAACTCTGCTGTTAATCCATCGATCCCTGGTGCTTTTCCCTTGTTAAGCTCTCCGAGGGCGGTCGCCAACTCTTTGGGCGTGAAGGGTGTGTCGAGTTGTTCACGGTCAACTTGGGAAAGTGAGGGTAACGACTCGTACAAAGGAGAGTCGGGGTCCAGCACGGTGGCATCACCTGAGAACACTTTAACAAAATGGTCCCTTGCAGCTGAACAGAGGGAGGGTCCATCAGACACGATTTTTCCGTTATGACGAAGACGGGAGATCGGGCTGAAAGCAGCAGCTATGTCGCGGGCCATGACGGAACCGGCGGGTCTGTCTGTGGCCAAGAGGTGGTCTTGGTGAGCCGCCACCAATGTGGCCTCACTGCGCTGTGAAAAGGCATCTTTTGCATCAGCGTTTGCACGGGAGAGATCTGCCAGGTGTTTTTTGTCAAACGAGCAGCTAGATATGATTTCCTCAACTTTTCCCTCGAGGTGGATAAATTCAGCGTCCAGACGCTGTTTTTGTGCGCGAGAGAAAAGCTCCGTTACTTCTTGAATATCGGCTTTAATGGCGTCCCACCAGTCTTCCAGCGAACCATATGCGTTTTTGGAGTTTTCGTCATATGTGGTTAACAGATTCCGGATGCATATTGAAAATTCTGGATCGCTTAGAAGTGAATTTTTGAAACGCCAATACGGGGGTCTGCTTTTTGGCGTAAATGTTTTTAATTTGATGATGAGAGCAAGATGGTCTGAGAAGGCTGGCACTATTTGGACGTTGGACACTCTGCAAGCGATGTTGGGAGTTGCATAGCACCTGTCCAGTCGAGATCCAGAAAAAGCTGGAGCGTTCCCTATAAAAGTGAAGCCTGGCTCCGTTGGTCGAAAGTCTCGCCAGATATCATCCAGATTTCCCTCCATTACTAAATTCCTAAGCCTCTGAGCAACTCGAGGTTGTCTCTCTGGGCCGCCATTTGACCGATCGACATTGGGGTTCAGCGTGACATTAAAGTCGCCGCCCACAAGGAACTGCCTGTCACAAATATCACTTTCTCCGTGTACTTCGTCTATTCGGTCACTCAAACTGTCCAAGATTTTAAGCGCCAAATCGCCTTGGTGCGGGACGTAGATGCAAAATACACGGATAGTGCTGTCCGAGTTTTGATTACCGAGCACCACCTCCTGAAGGTAGCCTGGGACTAAGATTTTTTGTGATCGTATAACGAGGCGAGAGGCCTTCTTTATGCCGATCATGGTGCCTGAGCAGACGCCTATAGGTGGATTGAATAAAAATTCATAGGCCATGTAAGCATGCGGGAAAGGTGATTTCGAACAATTGCTTTCCTGAATGAGGACCACATCAGGGAGATGGCGATCTAGAAAGCTACTTAGTTGGACCCACTTGTAACTACTCTTAACGCTCTTGGCGTTGAGAGTCACTACGCTTTGCATTAATCTAGGAATTGTGATGACATACTCTCGCACGACGTGGATCGTGCAAGGGAGACATTGTCCTCTCCTTCTTTTTCCCTAGACATAACTTTTCTAAGGTTAGCAATAAGCCTTCTCACTCTTTCCCTAATTGCCCGCTCGGATACCAGCTTGGGCTGCATCGCCTCTAACATATCAAGCAAACCGTGGACATTTCCAGTATATTTGTGGGCAACTGTGAGGGGATTACTGTTTCCCTTGACTTCCTGCAGGAAATCAAGGAAATCATTCGGTGAGATAATATTGTCAGCCTCACGACTCTCAAGCAGCTCTCTCGCCTCGAGCGGGAGGACGAGTGGTGCTATTTTTTGTCGTTTTGCTTTTTGCCTTCCCTTTTCTATTTCGGGATTGCTACTCTGTCTGTCGTGTTCTGGTATGTTCTTCTGGTGTAGGTTCTTCTGGTGTAGGTTCTTCTGATGTTCTTCACTTTTTTCAAGAATGTCAGTATCCATGTCGATAATGGCTGACTGATCCTTAAGAGCAGTGTCAGATGTCGATGTGTCAGAATCTTCTACCTGTTCTATGGTGACTACCGATTGGCTTGATGAGGGAGCTGTTTTTCTTTTGTTGTTCGCTGGCTCTATGGTGTCTCCACTGCCCGGCGGATCAACACAACTCTGGTGCTCTGGGGGTGGGGGGGCCTTGCATTGCTTGGCAACGTGACCAGTTTGGCGGCACTTGAAGCATTTTAAGTCATCGAATGACAGAAAGACTCGATATCGATCACCATCATAGTCAACCAAAATTGACTCCGGTAGTTGGCAGCCATTCTCTGCCACAACAAAGACCTGTCTCCTGAAGCTTAGAACAGAACTAAGCTCAGGGTCCTTTCCCCCCACGTTTACAAAACTCATCGGAGAAACGATCTTTACGGCCGAGCTCAGATAGTTTTCCAAGACAGTGTGTGGTATGATAGGGCAAACATTTGATAGAACTAATCTGCTTGCCTTGGTAACAAGCCGCCGTGCTGGCAGGAATTCGTTGCCTACTTCTACTCCTCCATGGTTCGACATGAAGGTGTCGACCAGTTCTTTAGTGCTCAGATAAATGGCCACCCGGCCGAGCGATAGCCTGGACCCAAACCAAATGTTTTTGGCGCCGACTTTTTCTGCCACAGCGTGGAGGTACTGGTGGATGGATATCGTGTCCACTGATTGTAACAGAAACGCGTGTTCTTTTGTCGGAAATAACGTACTTGACTCTTTGGATACCGGTTTTTTGGCTGTCGCCCTTATAGTTGACGTGTTTTCATTTGTGCTGGAGGCACTTGCTAAAACCTCGGCCATAGTTTTTTGGGCCGGGAAGGTGGTAAAAAGTTTTGGAACTGGAAGTTCTTGCGACTCAGTGCTGAGTTTTAGAGACTCTGCGGACTGGGAAGTGCGCCTGTCTAGATTTGCTTTGACTGGCAGCACGGTGAGTTTACTGTGAATTTCTGTGTTGTCCGTTTTTGGTGGTCGAACATGTGGTGGTTGTTTTGCCAAAGGGCTGACCTCTTTGACAGTTGTATTTTTTACATTTGGGATACGCGTCGTGGACTCTTTGGTATGCGGCATGTTTTTAGAATGAGAGAGAGACGGTGATTAACAAAGAGCACTTAGCTAGAGCGACCCAGCTAATTACTCTACGTGTACCTGACCCTCCCGGGCCGGGCGATCGCTTGGGTAGAACCCTGCCAGAGCCAGCAAATCGAACGATGGTTACTCTAGAAATCTGTATAATTATACAGAGAAAAAGTTTAAAACACCGAAAAACAGGAGAAAAAATGAACCGGCGTGAAAAACAACATGTGGAAATTGAAGATTGTCAGACCGGTAATGGGATGAGATAACAAAATACTGTGAAAACGTCACAGAAACGCTTTGAACGATACCGGTAGCGGGAGCCGAAGTGAAGCACGTCCGACTCCGACGAGATCCAGTGTGTGTGTGTGTGTGTGTGTGTGTGTGTGTGTGTGTGTGTGTGTGTGTGTGTGTGTGTGTGTGTGTGTGTGTGTGTGTGTGTTGATTTCCGGTTCGGGGGGGGGGGGGGGGGGGGGGGGGGGGGGGGAATTCGTCCTCACGTTCACGCCATTGTCTGCGAGGTCGTAGGTTAAGCATCAAGTTAGCTTAGAGCGGAGTCGTTAGCGCTGGCCGGCAGTAGGTATACCTCATACTATACCGGTCAGCAACTATCATCGGTACGTATACGTATTCGCCATGCCATCAAGGCACACAATGAGCGTTTATACTATGCTGGTTTTATATTATATACTACGCGAGGAAAAGTAAACAACAAACTGGGCTTGCTGTACAGCGGCCATTTTTTCCTCCTCGTTTTTCTTGTGAAACGTTGTTGGTATTAGAAGGTGCTGGGTGCTCGGCGCTGGTGAATAGATATTGATCCGTGACACCTGCACGCTGGGGCTATTCCCACATTAATTGTTAACAACTCGGTACACGCTGGACGTGCAAATAGTAGCCCGTGACGACGGCGAGAAGAAAGCAAGGCGCTGAATTTAATTTCGGTAAACAAACAAAAAAACTCGTTATATACATTTTCGATACGGCTCGCGGTCATTGGGGAATGAAATGGTGCTCTGTTTTCAACAGATTCTCGACGCGTTCGGGCCAAGTTTGAACTGTGGTCTGCGGGACGACGTGGGGCGTTTCGGCCCCAACTGTCCCCGCATTCGCGCAATCTCGCGACCTCGACGCCAACCGCACGCCACTAGGCGATCGTCCCCAAGTCACACTGCACACACACACACACGAAAACCAGCTCGGGGGGCAATTAGAAGTAAGCACCTCGTCCGTCGCCCCGCGGATCTCCATAGGTCGCGGACCTCGCGGTCCATGATCGCCACCCAGCAGGGCAGCCCGTCACCTGACCGACGTCGGGCAGCGAACGTGCGGCTGCAACGCCTCGACCATGGGGCGACAGCAGGGACGGCATCGGGTGTCGGGTGTCGGGGTCCGTCGAGTCCTTCAACGAGACTTTTACGAGCTACGCCTCACTTCGATCTACGCGTCACTTCGAGCTACACCTGACTTCGAGCTACGCCTGACTACGAGCTACGCCTGACCTCGAGATACACCTGACTTCGAGCTACACCTGACTATGAACTACGCCTGACTTCGAGCTACACCTGACTTCGAGCTACACCTGACTATGAACTACGCCTGACTTCGAGCTACACCTGACTTCGAGCTACACCTGACTATGAACTACGCCTGACTTCGAGCTACGCCTGACTTCGAGCTATACACCTGACTTCGAGCTACGCCTGACTTCGAGCTACGCCTGACTTCGAGCTATACGCCTGACTTCGAGCCACGCCTGACTTCGAGCTACACCTGACTTCGAGCTACGGCTGACTATGAGCTATGGCTGACTCGGAGCTAGGTCTGACTATGAACTACGGCTGACTATGAGCTACGGCGGACTATGAGCTACGGCTGACTTTGAGCTACGGCTGACGATGAGCTGCGTCTGACCATGAGCTAGGTCTGACTAAAAGCTACGTCTGATTATGATCTACGTCTGATTATGAGCAATGCCTCACTATGAGGAGCGTGCGTAACGTACAACGTACTATGACAACGATTTGTCATGCACCGACCAAAAGTATATTTATCAACCCGACGACGGCCGGGACAAAAATCGCTACCTCATCTGGTCACGTTCAAATCACGTTCTCGTTAATAATTTCACGTGTGTGTGTATGTGTGTGTGTGTGTATATCTGATTGTAAACTAGTATATTTATTAAATCTAGATCACATAGTCGGCGGCGCGATAGGCATCAATCTAATGACGCAGTAAAACGAGAGTGCCACGGAGCCCCGCGCGAGGGGCGGCCGCTTTCCACAGGACCGAACGAAGCAGAGCCGATAATTGCTGGCATTGCTGCAGCTGCTGCTGTGTCTGGACATACCGTGAGTGAATTGCAAAACGTTGTGGAGATATTGCCTATACATTTAGTGGGGCTGCAGCATTGCAAAGGCGCGACAACCTTTTAGGCATTTTTTCGCTGGCACAAAATGTGTAAATGGAAATTTCAACACATCGTTTTCAATATAACTACTATCAGTTCCCCATATCGATTTCTCTTGGGGACCTGAATAGTTGAATCATTCGACGACATCAGTGGCTGCGCAAGAAAGCTTTGAGCGGACGGAGGTTCGAGGGAGCGTTGGGTAGTGACCGCAGGGCGCATGTGTGAATTGTTGACCCAATAAACGGAAAGCCTCGTACTCAAATCGAGTCAGGAGACCCCGTGGTAACGAGGTTTATGCGGTACAAGTCGACAATATAGCATTTGCCAGCGCAGTTAACGCCACGTTTAGGAAGGAACCAATTCAAGCAATATCCACTTCGAATTATTCCCAAACCCATTCAAGAAAGCAGTAAATAATAGATGATTGCTTTAAAATTAATTCGCCATTATAAAAGTATATTATGCTAAATGATACTCTTGGTCGGGAGCCAACAATATTATGAGCGCTCTCTATCTCTACGGGGGTTAAAAAACTCTATATATTCAATTTCTTCATCTGCAAAATAGACGGCCATATTTGCATTATGCTGCAAGATCGAAATATTAATCAAGTGTGCCGCAAAATAGAGTCGGTCGCAAATAATTCGCGATTAAAATCCGCGAGTGAACTCTAAAAACGCGCCGCCACATGGCACGTCGTACCGGTCAATGTAATTAATAACAACTCTAATTAAGTGGAACTTCCTGAACAGTTTAATTAAATCGAAACGATCCCGAATATATACACCGTCACGCAATATGCATAATCAACTCCTATTATATATATATATATATATATATATATATATATATATATATATACATATATCATCTCATCAATAAAAATAATTCGAATTAATTTATGGCGTTATACGCAGATGACTGATTCAAGATCCTTGCATTTATGATTTCAAACTCACCCTCTCTCTCTCTAACACTCCCCTCTCTCTCTTCTATATAATCCACTCGTTTATCTCTGACACATAGCCCCCTGGGTCCAATCCGAGTATTCGAGAGCAGCGCTTTGCATTCAATTAGACCACGGTGCGATTCTATTGGCGCAGATTTGCCCTCGATAATGCAGCCAACACAGCCATGCAGGGTGCATGCATGCACCACACCGCTACTGCATCAAATGCACCAGATGCATCTCGCATCTTTGCGCTTTGCCGACACTGTGCCGACACTGTGCCGACAATGCCACCCATACCCTACCAGTCGCATAAGAATTATACGAGACATACTCTTTCGGCACAGATACATAGATTGGAGATCGCACATCGCAGCTTTAGCAAAGAAGCTTTCACCACTAGTGTTCTTATTACGCAATCTCAGGCAAGAAGCAAGCAAGGAAATCGTCAAATAAACTTATTTTGCCTTATTCCAGTCCCAATTGATGTACGGAATATGCTTTTGGGGCAGCTCACCGCACATTAAGAAGATCCTCACTATACAGAAGAGAGCAGTGCGAGCAATGTGCGGCGTTAGCAGCAGGACCTCGTGTAGGCCCTTGTTTAAGAAACTAGGAATCTTGATAACACCAAGCCTGTACTTAAAAATCATAATCACGGAAGCAAAATCCAACAGAGACTCCATGCAGCTAGTCAAAAACAATGATATCCACAATCATAACACAAGAAGAAAAAATGACATCCACGTACAACCTCACAATCTTAAACTTTTTACAACTAATCCGAATTAAGCACTCTTTTAATTTTAATAAACTACCAGAACATTTAAAATTGATTGACAATATTAACCTCTTTAAAGCAGAATTACATGCACACTTGTCTGAGAGCTCATTATATTCATTGAGAGAGTTTGGCGCAGTATCCTTATCCTTGTAAATATTTTATAAATTTGACTTTTTCAATAACATGTAAATGTTTCTACTGAAATAAATATAAGATTACCAAGATATTCTAACGATATCTAGCTATGGTTACGGCAAAAATGTGATGCTGGTGATTTCGCCGGCAATCGCTGGGAGGCGTTGGCAACCTGTTTTGACATCATCTACCAGGACATGGCACAAGGTCAATATAATCAAGAAACCTAATGTTCCTCAGATGGTAACAGTTAACTTGGTAACAGGCAGTCATTATTTTGTAAGGATATAGGTGCCGGAACGCCAATTTTCACCATAGAAAATGACTTCGTAGGTTTTTTTACGGATCTAGGTGAACCTTACAACATCAGTTTATCATAATGGGTAGGTAGGTATATCGTCATATTTACATAAACATGCATACTCTCATCTACGTCACATTAACGGTTAAGAAATAAACAAATTCCTGTTTTCTTATAATATGAGCAATGAGAGATTGACACTTGTGAAATTTAAATTTTTAAAATCTACGAAGTCACGGTTCAGTACCGAGGGTACCTGCACTAGGATTAATTTGAGTTTACCATCGTTCTCTAACTGGAGCAGTTATAAATTGCGCCGGAAAAGGCTCATCGCCATTTTAATCCCTGGACTTCGACAGCAATTGCAATACATTTGAACCCTTTTTAAGCAGAAAGACCGTATTTAATACATTTTTAGTTTTGTTTTGGGACAGAGACTTCTTTTGGACTTCAAAATTTTTTTGTATAGTGGCATACGACAATACGGCATTTGTTGTTTTGTTGATACTGGACGCCGTCATTAGCTGTGATCAGCTGTGATCAGCTGATCTCTTACCGTTTAATTCGTGTAGGTTTCTTTCTGATACAAACTGATGAACCACTGTGTTTATTTTGCCACTTTGTACGCGGTACGAAAAATGTTGCCAGTGAGTGACAACTCTTAGTCTCTTTCATTGGGCAGTGCTTTTAATAACACTTAGTCCAATGGCTGATTCTTTGTGGTCATGCACTTTCTTGCGCAAAGATGTCAGCTGCTGCTTTCTAGCTTCCCCGAAAAAGATATTTCTGCGTTTGCCCATTCCTTCACAACTTTCATCCCTGCTCAGAGGACCAATTTCTTTGAAAGCAGTGCAGCCGAGTTTCCTGTTTTGATAATAATAGAGCCAATTGTTTTTCAAGCAAAATGCATTCTTCAGCTCTAATGTCCAGCAGCTAGGCCAGTCGTCAGCCAAAGGCTGCTCTTCAATATCACCGCCCGGTGCGTGTCCTGATATCTCAGGACCACAATTCGGACTAAGAGTTGTCACTCACTGGCAAACTCCGAATTGTGGTCCTGAGATATCAGCAATTCGGAGTTCCACTAACACTCGCACACCCCGTTTCATATCTCACACTCACGTCATCACCTGTACGAGCCCCTTTCGTAACTTGGGTTGAAATATATATATGTGATTTTCTTCATTCTAGTTTGTGGACATAACGAAGAATATTAGTAACCAAGCGCGCACACAAAAAACAACATGGACGCACTAAACCTTATTTCACGATAAGAAGGAAAGTATCTTCAGATTTTCCTTATGGACTCACCGCTGTTAGACACAAGTAAAGAGTTTCAAGACGTGGCTTGTAAGTTTTCAAACTCTTAGCTCATGTCCAGCAGCAGCGGGCCCATGAGGAAGGTGCAAATACACTCTCCTTTTCAACATGAAATGCAGTGCTGGATTTTTCCAGCGATCAGCGAGCGCAGATATTCCCGTCGATGTTTTATTTTTTTTAAGTGTACCGAAATAAAGTGCCGGAACGGTGTTCCGGTGAATTCCGGCTCATAAAAAAGCACTGGTACAGCAGATGTAATATAAAAACAAACGGTGACTCCATCCTTTGACTGCCGGCGAAACTAATATTGCGGGCAGAGGGCTTTCGCGTAGCTGCTTAAGTACGGGAGTGGAAAATCTGGGTAACCTTATATCTGTGCTTTCGGGGCATGTGCCGCACAGGCATTACACAAGACATTCCCTTTCGGGGCATGTGCCGCACAGGCATTACAAAAGACATACCCTTTCGGGGCATGTGCCGCAATAGACAAACACCTCCTCGCCATGCTCAAGTTATTGAATAGCCGCCGACGGCAACCCTGTAGCATTGTGCTTTGTCTGACATGCGCGCTCGGGATGTTTATTGTGTGATTCCCATTAAAGGATTAGCCTGTAATTTCACTATTACATTCTTTGGAGTACCCACGTAAACCTTATATACCTTTCCCCTTTGGCACAATCTGTGGGGTCTGCTCTGCACAAGAGATTCCAGATAACAACGCAAGGTATATTATGCAACGTGTGTAGACGCGCATGGCAACGACTGTGTCGCCAAGCGGGTAAAAATGCAGCCTCCTCGTTTTATATTTAGAGCTCACACGGTTATTGATGCTATAGATTCTAGCTTATGTGAGTATGTATGTACACTAGACTGGAGTTCATCGTATCCTGAGAAGGTAAGAGTGTATGGATTTTGTTGCATATAAATTATGCTGTATATAAATGCTGCTGTGTAGTGTGTGTATACTGCTATGTGCATAGAGCTGTATGCATACTGCTGTAATACTGCTGTATGTAAGCTTAGAGTTTCATTACTTCCAGCCATGCCATGATTACAGACAAAATGCTCCAAGGGTCTCTGTAATGTGTAGCCAAAGGTAGCATGGTAGCATCTTGCAATTATAAATTTAATGATAAATATAAGGAAATATAAGGATACAGTAAAAATCAAATACCGTACATAAAATAACTAATCCTTATAACAACCATGGGTGTACAGCAGCAATGGCAGGTCTTGGTAAGACGAGAAACCACTCTCCTTATCTGGGTTCAACGCAGTATAGGCGTGCGGGTATGCACTGGACACAGAGTAACGCTGTAATACTCACACCGTAATGGCTTTCCACTCTCTCTCGACCGTTTTAAGGCACAATTGCTTTGGTCAGAATCTTGATTCCTCTATATACCTATAGGTACACTCATACACAAGTGTTGATGGTGGTTGTTCTGGACGTGTAGATTGAAATCTAATTGTCCCAACACGCAACAGCAGTTACATATATTTAACGAGGCACACTGCAATTGAACTGGATATGTTGCGCTACGGTTATACGTGTGCAGTTTTGCGGAATTGGCCTTTCTTGATTGCATCGGCGAGTGCCTTACCAATACCTGCATCCCCTAAGTGTCATGTGCTGGCCTGCGAACGGTGACAGACGTTATTATTTTTAAACTAATCCGAAATTTATCACACGCATGAATAGCGTGCCAAATTATGTACTCAGAAAAAAAAACTGCTCTGTTAATGTACGACATTGATACATAATACCAAAAAAACTGCTAATTTTAACGAGTGAACGTGAAATACATAAAGATAGTATGGAAATCCAATTTAACCATTCTGTCAGCCACAAAAATAATTAGATCGATAAAAGTTAGGGTGAATACCAGACTCACTACATATACAACATACCATTCTATATGAGGTTGACAAAATAATAAATTGGTAATGCCAGCACAACTTGCAAACAATTTCATCTGCATAGGTATATAAATGAAGGTGTGTCCGCACTATGCCGTATTGTACCGATGTAACATTACTTTGTGTATCGCCAAAGCAGCACACTATAAACGTGAAGATAACACCGCGAGAGATCATTCATTCCGTGGCAATTCCTATCAGCTCAGAGCTTGTTGCATTTCTACGAGCGCCACATCTCAACCGACGGCGAATGTCAGCGACACGATGCAGTTATCGCTGCAGCGCTCAATTGCATTGCCAAGGTGCAACGAGTACCGATGCACCGAAGCCATCACAGCATCTAGCCCCGGCTGCCTACAACTAAACGCGTCAAGTCGTTAGCGTTATATGCCAGACCTGTGTATTTAATAACACGTGCAGCTCTAATTGAATCCCACCTATATAAGCACATGTTGTAATGAACACATTCCGTGCGCACATCACACCGTGATTAACTCACACACTGTCGCGCGGTGAGAATACCTGGACGCACTCTCGAGGACTCGAGGAAAGAATAGCCGGGCCGCGTTTTCTGGTAATTACCTGTGAAGCAGCCTCCCCGCGTGCAGACCAATTAAAAGGTACAAGCGCGCTTTATTTATGCGCCACATCGCAGCAAATCAACTAGCTCTTTGGTTCGTTTACTAAACACGCAGGACGTTATTCAAATTTTATAGTTATTGAATTCGTTAAATGTGCTGTTTTGATTTAGGTTTATCTGCAAGGCGTGTATGCAAGGCGTATATGCAAGCAGCAAGGAGTGGTGTCTGCTTAACGCTGTCATTGGCACCCGAAAATTGGTTGGCCATTATCGTTAGTATTCGAATTTCGGTTGTTAATCTGTGAGTCAGGAATGCACATCCCGGTATGCCAAGGGACGCATGCATCTGTGATGGGTGGGCACAGGCTCAGGGCTCCGGTGACCTCGGAGGGGCCCAAACAAGCGTCGCGGGTCACACAGTTAAGGCCAACCCAATAATTCGATTTTGTCACTTTTCATAGCGGGAAAGTCTTTCGACATTACACCTATTGGGACTTCAATGCGGACAACGCAGCGACCAAATCGCATGCAAAAACTCCACTAGGAGCCAGACGACCGTCGCCAGTCGTACAGCTTCAAGGATCGGCGTCAGTGGAAGCGCCAGTCCCCAGTTCGGCCGCGCCGCAATCCCATGCAGGGTGCGCGAAAAGTCCGCCAGCGTCGCCAAGTTCCCCGCAAACCCCGCGTTAGAGCGACCCACGAACTCCCGTCGACGGTTAAGATTCTCGCGGGCGCGCAGAGCTACCGAAGGCCGGGACGTGATTCCGAACTGTGCGCGAGTGTGCAGTGCAGCAGTGTATTTTTGTTTCGTGACAATGACGATGATGGATCGTCGCCGCCGCGACGCACGAGAATAAGACACACGTCCTAGCATGTGAGGGGCAGGCACTGGCCAAGGCGAGGCCGGGCCCGTGAGTTTTAATCCCGGGACTCGGGCCAACGGTCGCCGGCCGGACGCACAGCTTATCCCCGTGGTCCGACAGCCTGTCAGTCGCACGAAACGTGCGCTCACGCCGGGCCACGACGACGACCACGGGGTCAACGGCGAGCGACACACATGGAAACGTCAGACGCGCGGTCGACGTCGACGTCCGAACGCTCCGAGGCTGATGTATTAATTCGAGTCCGACGCGTTTGTCAGCTCGTCGCAGTCATTAAGGACCTGCTGCCGGTGCCGAGATCTAATAAGATCTCATGCTGCAGTGATGGAGTTATTTACGATGCCGGCTGGTGGCACGGCGCAGATACTCGTCTGTTGCCCGCCGGGGCCACTATTCGGATTGTGTATTTGACGCGGTCCCCCGTGTGCTCATGGACAGACAGTCGCTTTCGTTTGTCTATCTCTACCGATGGCTGCGACTGTCATGCGGCTGATAGGTGGATCGCGGAGGCCGGGTCTTCGGACCGGTGTGTACAGAGCCACGTCGCACGTCGGCGTAGGGAGATGAATCGAATTGTGACCGTCGAGCGACACATGGAACTGGCGTTGCCATGAATACGAATGAAACGCACGCCGCGTGTGTGCCCGCAACGAGACGATCATGACCCGGGGTCGAACCAAAACCCCAAACGGGTTTGGCGCGTCGTGCGCCCTTAGCGCACCCCGAGGCGTTCTTGCAATTCTGGGAGCACGCGTGCGTCACCATCCCCTCCACCAGCCAGCCCGTGGATAACATCAAGCAGTACACACATGGTGTGCCATCAACCTTTCACGTCACCCAGTCAAAGGGGCCGGTAGAGTCGGCGATGCATCACTACGTGCTTCACTCATTCCTGCAACGCTATCACGACGGTGACACCATATCCTCGGGGAGATTGAGTAACATGTGTGGTCTCAAAATCGTTCGTTATCAATGTCACTGCCTATATATCGTTTAACACGGGCAGTGATTTGAAATCGAGTGAATTCGAGACAAATCGAACAGAAAATGCTACTCTATCGCACCCCTTGTTCCCTGAAAGCACAGTGGTCGTGGTTGCCCGAAAAGAAACGCGCTGGCATCTGGTTAAAATGGCCGGCGGTTGCCTTGCAAACTCCGCTCATCGGTGCAAGCGCGCGCACAGCGTCGAGCGGCGAAGTGATTTCAATGCGTGAACACTGAGACACTGAGACGCGAATCCAGCGACCGAAGCGCTTGGGGCGGGCGACCGGAGGCCCATAGACCTGCACCAAGTGTAGATCACCCGCTTGAAGCCACTGGAGCTTTCGAGTGCATCACACGCCTTCGGTGGCGAGTGTTTGGCCAACAAAGGAGCGCGTCGACCGACGTATCGCAAGCAGCGGCCCGGCATTGTTGTCGCGACGACGGGCCGCGACGGGGCTAATGAAGACCACCGGGCGTCGCGCGGCCTTCGATTTGCACGCACGGACCTGCAGCGCGCAGGCGCAAGTATCGTCGGCGCTCCACGTACGCGGTGTGCACAATGTACGCGCCCGATTTAGCCGAAAGACCTTGGAAATTAAGTGGAAATAATGAAACGAGCGTGGCTTGAAACGGTTAATTCGCGAGCCGAGCATGTGCTCGGCTCTGCGTTTGTGCCCATTGGAAGCCCGGACGACGTGACACACGCTGCGCCTCCTGGCGACATCGTTGCCGCTGCATGTGCGCGCGATGCCGAAAACCGCGCACGCGCGATTGTCGCAATTTGTCATCGCGGGGCGCTAAATGTCAATCACGGCGGCGGGTCACGAGCGCGATGGGAGTGAAAGGGACGCTCCGTGCGCCGAGGCAACACGACAATGCCAAGACAATGCCAAGACAATGCCAGCCCATTGTCAATTGCCGGTGCCGGGCGGCTGAGACAGTGAAAGTGTCGGGGGCAAACTTCCGCCCGGCCCGCGCTACCTCACTGCAGCAAACTCCAAT
This sequence comes from Nemoura dubitans, assembly GCA_921293005.1. Taxonomy (NCBI): domain Eukaryota; kingdom Metazoa; phylum Arthropoda; class Insecta; order Plecoptera; family Nemouridae; genus Nemoura; species Nemoura dubitans. The sequence continues at coordinate 42,660,892 of OV121073.1, forward strand.
CCAGCTCCTTATGCCATTCATTATACAAACACAATGCCAGAGATCGCAACGGGCCGACCGAATGATACATATCTGATTGGGGATCAATTAGAAAAAGGAAACGGTTCGTATTATTTGTATTGTTGCAACCGGCTTGTTATAGAGTCTTGTAAGGAGCTAATTGTGAAACGAAGCCTTGGACGGCCGGCGCGGCCGTCGTTGATCGGTATCAATAATTAGTGAACAATGCCGCGGTAGCCGCGTGTGATACTGAGTTAATATTGACGCTGTCATTGTCCGGCCAGATTGAAACCCTGGTCGGTCGGTCTGGTACCTTCGCCGAGCCGAGCCGAGCCGAGCCGAGCCGAGCCGAGCCGAGCTGAGCCGAGCCGAGCCGAGCAGGTGCGATGTCCGTGTCCGTATATCCCCAAGCTCGGAACCCGCACACACACGTGATAATGTGTTATTGTGTGCGAATTGCCCATCGGCAATCGAACGCGCGCGCCGATCTGATTTCGCGCGGTCGCGAGCGCTCTGGTCGAGCAGGCGGCCACGAGCGTCACTACCGCAGTGGCGCACGGCGGGCGCGACTGCACAGTGGCGATGCCATGCAGTTGTACAACGCGCGACGACAACACGGCGCAGAGCTAATTACATGCTCACGCATTCGGAGCACGCACGAAATCACAGCCGAGTGACTCGACATGTAAACGTATCAACGAATCGACGGATCGCGCTTCAAATGATGCGAGACAATGGGACATTACCGACCGAGCGAGCAGGCCGTCCTTGGCGCGTTTCGCCACCGAGCGCCGATCAAACGCGGGCGCCGCCAATTATGCGCGTCATCCCTAGCGGCTCGAGACGGCGACATCGCCGGGGACATGTCGCTTGGGAGGCGACAAACACCGAGTGCACGAGACGCGACCAGCACACGAATACCGATTGATTTCGGGTGGAAGACATTTAATCGGCAATAAAGCATCGGTCCGAGTGATGGCCGAGCGCGTGATAGGACACCAGTCTGACGCTGCTGCCCGCCAGTTCGGAAACCAGATCGCCGAGCAGCACACGGAATTAATGACCACGGGCATTGTTCACTTCCTTAACTGTCACACCGCGTCCCGTGCGTCGGGACGTCGACTGCTCAAGGTCGCGCGCGGATGACAAAGGAGCGGGGCAGGATCGGCGACAACCGCGAGCTGCGGACACTCGCTCGGATCACACTTCTGTACGCCATGTACCGAAATGACCATCATCTCACACCGAGACTGCAGCGCCGTGTATTACTAAGTCGGGACAAGCGCTCATTTGAGACCCATGCCGGCTTCTTATGAGCAACCGGCGTCAACTAGTTCGCCTCCAGGAAGCGAAAGACCGAACCAGGCAGGCAGGCAGGTATGTACTGTTAGCCCATGCGACTGTGTGGAATACATGGCACAAGAGGCATAAGGTATGGTCTGTTAGAACACGGGCTCGAATGTGTTTCGTTGATTGTAAAATGTAAATGAGCTTTCGCACGGGGTAACGAAGTAATGAATCAGCCCGGGCGCTGCGGCAGTAAATCAGGCGCGTCAGAAGTAGCGGTCGCCGCGAGGTACGACGGAGAGCGCCGTGTGCCGGAGCACGGCGTCGTCGTGCGACGCCGTGGAGGCGGCAGTGTCGACGGTACGGACGCGACACGACGGCGTCGACGATGGGACACTGCATCGCGGACCCGATGCACCTCCCGTCGCGTCCCATCAAGCGACGTGCACGACGCCGATGCTCGCTCTGCCGCGGACCGATTGACGCATGGACCGGCACACCCATCGCCGAGGAACCGGGCTGCAAGGGAACCAGCCGCGCGGGAACCGGTTAGCGCCGCGCCGGGAACCGGGCGTGGGACGCGCTCGCTCAGCAAGCATGCTCGAATCACATCCACACCTCATTCATCAATCAATCACGCAGTTAAATTTATTAACAGAACATCCCGCACATCGGTTGGCTACAACGCTTTATCTGACAAACACTGAGCACGGAATTTAAATTGGAAATTATTTTCATCTGTGAGTGTCTGGCTGTAGCTCTTTAGCTGGCAGTCGCTCGGAGACGGACACGCGGCCAACAGCAACGGCTCTTGTAATATAAATCAACATTGTTTAATTTTAAAAAACTGTAACAACTTACTCGAGTTGCACTCCGAAATAAAACCCAAAGAAACGTGGAGCGTCTATCATAATTGAGTATCAATCAAAATATCAATTAATTATTTGCTCGCCTCGCAGAGAATCATTTAGCAGACCAATGATATATATTTTGTAATCAATTAAAAGAAAACTGTTTCTACTTATACAGACCGGTGGTAATAAATCGCAGCGCGTGAAGTTTCGTGCGCGAAAAACGGACGTTTAATTCGCAAGCACACGCCGTGTCGTGCGAGCAACGAGAGCGAGCCGGCTTACCGGCACCGGTACCGGCATTCCGTCACACAAGGCGCTCGGGGACAGCACCCACGTCGGCGCGGGACACAATGCGAATGCACCGTCATCGGATCATCACGCGCAGCTTCCATCCCCGGCGCGGTCCCCTAAGCCAGCTCTGGGCCCTCTGAGCCTTCTGAGCCATTGTGCACGGCGATCTCACCTCGTCGCCGATCGCTAATCAGTGCCCCGCGTTGAGCCCACGACTACAGCGAGGTGGGCAGGGCAACACCGCACCATACCGCACCATACCGCACCATACCGCCACCCGGCAGGCTCTAATGAATGCTAATGTAAAACATGACGGATTGATGAGGCGAGGTGAAGAAATGAATCTTGCCCCACTCGTACGCCCACGCGTCCCGGCTTCCGTGCGATGCGACGCGAGGCGAGGCGACGCGACACGTTCCGTTGCAACGCGACGCGACGCGATGCGATGCGATGCGATGCGTTGCGATGCGATGCGATGAGCTGCGATGCATTGCGATGCGATGCGATGCGATGAGCTGCGATGCATTGCGATGCGATGCGATGCGATGCGATGCGATGCGATGCGATGCGATGCGATGCGATAAGCTGCGATGCATTGCGATGCGATGCGATGCGATGCGATGCGATGAGCTGCGATGCGCAGCGATGCGATGCGATGCGATGCGATGCGATGCGATGAGCTGCGATGCATTGCGATGCGATGCGATGCGATGAGCTGCGATGCATTGCGATGCGATGCGATGCGATGCGATGAGCTGCGATGCGATGCGATGCGATGCGATGCGATGCGATGCGTTGCGATGCGATGCGATGCATTGCGATGCGATGCGATGCGATGCGTTGCGATGCGATGCGATGCGATGCGATGCGATGCGCTGCGATGCGTTGCGTTGCGATGCGATGCGATGCGATGCGATGCGTTGCGATGCGTTGCGATGCGATGCGATGCGATGCGATGCGATGCGATGCAATGCGATGCGTTGCGATGCGATGCGATGCGATGCGATGCGTTGCGATGCGTTGCGTTGCGATGCGTTGCGATGCGATGCGATGCGATGCGATGCGCTGAGATGCGATGCGATGCGATGCATTGCGATGCGATGCGTTGCGATGCGTTGCGATGCGATGCGATGCGATGCGATGCGATGCGATGCGCTGCGCTGCGATGCGATGCGTTGCGATGCGATGCGATGCGTTGCGATGCGATGCGATGCGTTGCGATGCGATGCGATGCGTTGCGTTGCGATGCGATGCGATGCGATGCGATGCGATGCGTTGCGATGCGATGCGATGCGATGTGATGCGATGCGTTGCGATGCGATGCGATGCATTGCGATGCGATGCGATGCGTTGCGATGCGATGCGATGCGATGCGTTGCGATGCGATGCGTTGCGATGCGATGCGTTGCGATGCGATGCGATGCGATGCGATGCGATGCGATGCGTTGCGATGCGATGCGATGCGATGCGATGCGATGCGTTGCGATGCGATGCGTTGCGATGCGTTGCGATGCGATGCGATGCGTTGCGATGCGATGCGATGCGTTGCGATGCGATGCGTTGCGATGCGATGCGCTGCGCTGCGATGCATTGCGATGCGATGCGATGCGATGCGTTGCGATGCGATGCGTTGCGATGCGATGCGTTGCGATGCGATGCGATGCGTTGCGATGCGATGCATTTCGATGCGATGCGATGCGTTGCGATGCGATGCGATGCGATGCGATGCGTTGCGATGCGCTGCGCTGCGATGCGATGCGATGCGATGCGTTGCGATGCGTTGCGATGCGATGCGATGCGATGCGATGCGTTGCGATGCGCTGCGATGCGTTGCGATGCGATGCGATGCGTTGCGATGCGATGCGTTGCGATGCATTGCGATGCGATGCGATGCGATGCGTTGCGATGCGATGCGATGCGTTGCGATGCGATGCGATGCGTTGCGATGCGCTGCGCTGCGATGCGATGCGATGCGATGCGATGCGATGCGATGCGATGCGATGCGTTGCGATGCGATGCGATGCGATGCGATGCGATGCGTTGCGATGCGATGCGTTGCGATGCGTTGCGATGCGATGCGTTGCGATGCGATGCGTTGCGATGCGATGCGATGCGTTGCGATGCGATCCATTGCGATGCGCTGCGCTGCGATGCATTGCGATGCGATGCGATGCGATGCGTTGCGATGCGATGCGATGCGATGCGATGCGTTGCGATGCGCTGCGATGCGATGCGATGCGTTGCGATGCGTTGCGATGCGATGCGATGCGATGCGATGCGATGCGTTGCGATGCGCTGCGATGCGTTGCGATGCGATGCGATGCGTTGCGATGCGATGCGTTGCGATGCGTTGCGATGCGATGCGATGCGTTGCGATGCGATGCGATGCGTTGCGATGCGCTGCGCTGCGATGCGATGCGATGCGATGCGATGCGATGCGATGCGATGCGATGCGATGCGTTGCGATGAGCTGCGATGCATTGCGATGCGATGCGATGCGATGCGATGCGTTGCGATGCGTTGCGATGCGTTGCGATGCGATGCGTTGCGATGCGTTGCGATGCGCTGCGATGCGATGCGATGCGATGCGATGCGTTGCGATGCGATGCATTGCGATGCGATGCGTTGCGATGCGTTGCGTTGCGTTGCGATGCGTTGCGATGCGTTGTGATGCGTTGCGATGCGCTGCGATGCGATGCGATGCGATGCGATGCGTTGCGATGCGCTGCGATGCGATGCGATGCGATGCGTTGCGATGCGTTGCGATGCGATGCGTTGCGATGCGTTGCGATGCGATGCGATGCGTTTCGATGCGATGCGTTGCGATGCGCTGCGATGCGATGCGATGCGATGCGATGCGTTGCGATGCGTTGCGATGCGATGCGTTGCGATGCGTTGCGATGCGATGCGTTGCGATGCGTTGCGATGCGATGCGTTGCGATGCGTTGCGATGCGATGCGATGCGATGCGATGCGTTGCGATGCGATGCGATGCGATGCGATGCGATGCGTTGCGATGCGATGCGTTGCGATGCGTTGCGTTGCGATGCGTTGCGATGCGATGCGATGCGATGCGATGCGCTGCGATGCGTTGCGATGCGATGCGATGCGATGCGATGCGTTGCGATGCGATGCGATGCGATGCGATGCGTTGCGATGCGTTGCGATGCGATGCGTTGCGATGCATTGCGTTGCGATGCGATGCGATGCGATGCGATGCGATGCGTTGCGATGCGATGCGATGCGATGCGATGCGATGCGATGCGATGCGTTGCGATGCGATGCGATGCGATGCGATGCGATGCGTTGCGATGCATTGCGTTGCGATGCGATGCGATGCGATGCGATGCGATGCGTTGCGATGCGTTGCGATGCGATGCGATGCGATGCGATGCGATGCGATGCGATGCGTTGCGATGCGATGCGATGCGTTGCGTTGCGATGCGATGCGATGCGATGCGATGCGATGCGATGCGTTGCGATGCGATGCGATGCGATGCGATGCGTTGCGATGCGATGCGATGCGATGCGATGCGATGCGATGCGATGCGATGCGTTGCGATGCAATGCGTTGCGTTGCGACGCGAATGTCGGCCATTGCTGGCCCGACTGGGCGTGCCCGCGCGACCACGGATTGCCGGGTCATTTGTAGCCCGCGTGGTTATAATCACGCAGATCAATTCGCCGTCACCCTGCCGTAAAGATCGTGGACCATTCGGCGATAATCGTTCGCGTCTGTACGAGGAGCCGGACTGCGATGCATTGGTCCGGGCTTAATTGGCGGTGGAGGTGCCGCGCCCGCGCTAATGAGTCTTAAATTGTGCCTGCTGATCGCGTCCTGTTGTCTTCAATCAACGTCACGCCGGCCCACGGTGCCCGGGTCCAAACCTGACCGGCGACCGACCGACCGACCGACCGAGCGAACGAACGAACGGCCGCTTGACTCAAAGCTAATGACATTTGTCAGAAGTTGTCTGTCTCGGGCCTATATACCGTGTTCGGGAGCGTAATAAACGGTATTTTTTAATCTCGTGCAATTTGAAGTGAAAAGTATAAATTTCTTCCGTCAGTTTTGACTTGCGACTGCCGTGTTTTGCTGGTTTCACGTCGGACAGCGGCGAGCGACTCGCAACGAATGCCGCGTCCATTTCAGTGGCGGTCCGTCTGCGCTTTATAGCCATGCTAAAACCATTCGGTATTTAAAGCACCCCCTAACTTTAATTGAGTTTGTTTAACAAAAAACAACAGTAACAAAAGACAGGTGGCCAATTATAATGTGGGCGTTAAGTGGGTGAATCTTAGCGGCGGCGATCCCCAGGTGGTGGCGTTCGGCTGCGCGCGGGAGGCTGCGCGCGGGAGGCTGCGCGCGGGAGGCTGCGCGCGGGAGGCTGCGCGCGGGATGGGAGCCGTCTCGCGACGAGTGCCCACGACGAGTGATCACGGCATCGCGGTCCGCCACCCCCGCGTCATTATTTCGCCAGTCGGCCCACACTGTCAGCTGCGGGGTTTCGGTAATGAAACACATGGCGCATTCCACGCACGCCGACATTGCTCACGGCAGTGTCACGGCCGTCACCGCGTGCTCGATGCCAAGAGACCGTGTGATCGGCAACGAGGTGCTCGCTATCGCAGATATGGCGATACGGCAATCGCAGATCATGGACCATTACGGATCAATTTTGATAGGGACCTAAAGGGATGATGATGATAATAAATTTAAAATGTCAAGAGCAATATATAGAATCGGTACCTAGTAACACTTTTTTGTATATTAGGAAATAATAAAACTGCAGTATGTGATAATACCTACAGGTAATTAGATAATAAACCGATAATAAACAATACCTAGATATGTGGAGTGATTTTGCCCGCATCACCTTCTTTATAATAGGCATTTGCTCTTTGTAGATCTCAGCTAGCAATAATGTTTCCCACGTGCAACGCCACTAGCCGCAGTACTTTCCACGGGTTCGAGTCCACCATGTTGTGTGCTTTGGCTACGATAAAACGCGGATATTACACATCGCCGGCGCCCTGAGTCCATTTAATCAGACCGATTCATTTCGTGGCGAGTGGACGGCCAACACGACCGGCCGCCGGCAATCCCTTATTTGAAACGACCTGCCCGAGCTGCACCGACGACAATAAGTGATAAATAACAGAAATTAGATTGGATTCCGCGCGCGATCACGCGCAGTCCCGCCGCGCAGTCGCAGTTGGATTCAATTAACGGGTGTCAAGGCGGTTAGCGAGACGAAGAAAAGAACACTGTGCGCCGGCGCAGCATATAACCACTCTACATAAACAAATGCCGACGGCAAGATCGGCAACTAAACCAAACAAAGCAGCAAAACGAATGGAAATTATCAGTAATTATAGACAACGCATGGTTAGTTAGTAACCGTGGCCGGCCGCTAGAGTCGCTGGTTGTGCACAGTCATAATTCCTCGGGCTGGCCGGACCATGCGCTTGACGTAGCTGACGGCGCGGCTACGGCACCGGCACATGAACGGCCGACCGGCCGGCGATCTTCCATTTATAAAGATTAATATTTCTCAATGCGATAACTAGCGGGGGAGCCGGCAACCGCGCTTGGTTCGCTACTCTTCGGCTTGCCTCGGCGGTGCGTGATTAGCACTTGGCGGCGGTTGGTTATTCAAATTGCAGGATTTATAAATGATAGGTTCATTTATGCTCAGCATTTTTTTCGCGCGCGCTGCACGGCGGCGCTCGGGCAAAGCGTTCTTCGGTCGGTTGTGTTGATGTGCAAACTACCTTCATTGGTAGCCGTGCTCTTGATTTATGCAAAACACACGGCAATTTCGCGTTTGCCAAAAATATAGCACTCGTTCCTCGTCGGCCAATCTATTTGCATCGAAAAACAAACGAATAAAACGTTAGCTCACGGTGATTACTATCTCAAACAGGAAGTGCAGCGATGTGGTTTCATGAATGTACTGCCAATTATTGTTTGGTTGTTATCGATGTATTGATGTTTTAACGTTAGTCGTAATAGCACCTCGGCTCTCTAGAGTTCTTGCCAATCGTTAATCAACTCGCTAGCTCAACCAGCCGTTGTATTATTGGCCTGTCGATAACCGGCACTGATACCGACCGTAACACAATATTGGCGTCAATATCTGATATATTTTTACAGCAAGTACCGTATACACATATAGGTACACAGACAGGGATATCATATAATATACGGTCGCCGCCCAGCATATATACAGTTCACGCATTTGCCCTTGGAATAAAAAATACCAATCAATAGGTGTATGTCCGTTTGTGTACACAAGAGTCCAACACATATATAATCGATGAGATCGCCTGCACCCCAGGCTACGTTCGACACTTTTCTCTTAGGTTTCACCGTTTCGGTATCACCCAATTATCGGCTCTAAGCCGTGCAGTCGCCTCCATGCCCATGTGTGGGGCACCCGGGCCTCCTCGACGAAGAGTACACAATGGCACCTACCATGCAGTCCACATGGGTGCCAGGGAACTAGGAAGACCATCGCGCTATCGTGCAGTGTGCCCCGCATCGCAACGCCTATGAGCGGGGCGGGCCGCGGTGTATATTTCACATTGACAACTAAAACGAAATTCGGCATCATTATATTTTCATCTGATTGTCCGGGAATCTTTATTACAATAATTAAAATGTGGGCGCGCTCTGACTGGAGGCTGCGCTGCTCCAAGTGCCTTGTGGTTGCAGTCTGACATATGTAAATAATAGCTCCTCGGCCCCGACCTGACTTGCAGCATGGTATATATTACATATATATAGGTATAGGTAGGTACTTGGTAGCAGGGACTGCTATGTCGTGTACTGAATAGCAGTCCGATCATTTGGACCATTGCTCGGCTCGCGGTGGAGAACAAAAGACGGGAGAGAAAGAAGAGATGGACGCGGATATTTAAAAATCTCCTTAATGTAAGGAGTCGCAGTAAAAGCGCAATAAAATGTGTCTAATGCGCGTGAGTAGCCGAGGGAGAGAGCGATTAAATTCCAATTTAAATTTTAAATAATCTCGGGACGCCCGAGCATCTAGGCTTATTATACGGCGTCGTAAACGTAAAACTTAATTAATATTTATATACATTTTGTCAGCAATAAAAAAGCACTTGCGAGTCGGCGAAACAACGCGCGAATGGCGAGGAAGCGCCGCATGGCGCGCGAGCTGCGTTCACTAGCACAAAGGAGCGTGCAAAAAACGCGTTGGGCTCGCAAACAAGGGGTGAATGAAGACGTGGACGTGGACATTGGACAGGTCGCCGCAGTGGGGTGTCCGATCATGCGTCACCCGACGGCTCGCCGCGCGGGACGTGCGCACTCGTCCGTCGCACTCACACATACACAAACGCACGCACCGCCAAACGGCGTTGTCACTCGAGCATGAGGCGAGGTGCCCGCCCTCTCGGCCATTGCCGTCGCCACGACCGGGCAATGGCGTCGCCCCATGCCGGGCCAGCGACGCCGTCGACGGCGTCCCCTAGCTTGCGGGGAGGTGCCAACTGTTGGCATTCATTCGAGCCCCGCTGCACCTAGCTGCTGGCAGCTGTGCCCCCGGACAACGGGTCGGCTTTGAATCGCAGCTCTGCTCTCCCGCTCTCCGTCGTCGCACATTGCGAGCGATAAAGCTCAAGTCTCGATCCCAGCGCTAATGCGGAACGCCGAGCTCCTGCACGGAGTCCCAGGAAATTGAATTTCTAAGGCGATCGCGGCACCAACGGAATCTTCGCGAGGCGGAAAGAAATTCCATTATTATTCAAGACAATCCTTGTACGTGTATATCTCATCGTACTCAAGCTACATACACGAATTGCTTGATACAACACAGAACATGTAAGGAGACGGGTGTGCTCTCTCTCCGTTCATATAACAACCTCGCCGTGGTTTGACAGCAGCCCCGCGATGGCGCTTCACGATTCACGCGACGGCTGACGGCGGCGTCGACACGACGAGGGCGATTGCCGTGCTCGGAACGAGTCAGTGCCACGCGGGGCAATCGCATGTAGTGACCGCCGTGCGTCCGACAGATTCAATAATTCAGTCTCGCGTACGTGCGCATATCGAGCACTTTCCGGTGTTTGGATTGCCACGACGTGAACACGGGGCTGCACGTGTCTAGGCATCGAGGCGATCGCTCCATGGCACACGAGATGAGATGAGATGAATAATCTCCTCGGATCGCATCCAAGCCGCCATGATTGCCCGGCAAATCGAATCGCCGTCAAGCAGAACGAACTCGAGCGAGCGAGCGACCGCGTCTTTGGTAAACAAGAGCGCTGAAACTATCGACCGACCGGCCGGTCAGACGTTGTAGTGAGAGTATATTGACTCTTGCGGTCGAGAAGAATGGAGACAAAAACACACCACGCTGATGGCGTATGGTGCATGGTGCGTGGTGCAGGCGGAGGCCCGCGGTGGCTGGAAGGTCGCGTATCTACGACGCCATGGTCTTCCGTAGCAGACAGGAGCGACGCGTGGTCCGTGTGGTCAGCGACGTCTCTCCAGCGCGCTTGTCAGGGCAGGGACGATCTCTATGAGGGGCCGGGAAACGAGCTTGCATTGCTCGTATAAACGAAAATTTTTTGCATTCTCTCAGCGGAGATGCGTGTACGACTGAATCTGGGGTAACTCACCACCGTAAGACTATCCTAGCTAGAAAAACTGCTTTCTTCTGGCCGTTCCGATCCGCCTGCCAAGGCCGATGGCCCATGTGCCCTTGTATTGTGACCCTGTCGCCCCTGCGTCGACCCGGCCAGGTCGAGCCAGGTCGAACCAGGTCGGGTCAGGTCGGAACAGGTCGGGCCAGGTAGGACCAGGTTGGGCCAGGTCGGACCAGGTCGGGCCAGGACCCCGAGGCAACCGTGACCGGTCTGTGGTGCACGCGACGCCGCGGTGTCGAGTCGCTCTCGACACCCGCACGACCACCGGAAGGACGCCGTCAGCAGCGCTCGAAAGACAGAAGCTCGCCGCGGCCGCCGCGTGCACTAACTGTTTCACCTCGAATATAATTAACACCTATTTACTGTTAGATACATGTCTTTTATACACAAAACAGGGGCACATATTGACAAGTCATCGCGCGAAATGTGGGAGAGTATACGCGCGGGCTGTCATCGTGGTATAGTGCAACCAATTTCAAATTTCAGCCGGCTTCTGTCAGAACGTTGCATGAGTGGCTTTGTTTCACGTGAGATGGCAACATTTGAAGGGAATTAGCTCTAGTAGTTTTACGTGTCGTACATTCCGAGTAGTACTACCTTCTCTCTTCGAATCCGACTTTACTGGGCAATTGAGATTCGCGTCAACAGGTGTTCGAGCGAGTGCAATTACTAGGTGAGACATGACGCCTAGAGAACCGCAGTCGCATGCACACCGCAACTCGATGCGCTATTAGCATGTCTGCGTTTAGTCACTTCAGCTCTCGCCGCTGCCATGCATTGCGACTATAACATGTCTGCTCTCTGCGCTCATCAGGGCGAGAGCCCCTGGAAATGTCACGGAGGATCGGTGGCAATTCGTTCCTTTCTCTGAGCTGAGAAGTGAGAACACCCATTCGCAATGTGTGTTACCGGACAAGCTGGGAGAGTATATGCGTGCAATAAATAAAACAAAAAGGAGTTCAAGCGGGAGTCCAGCTTTTTGAACGACCATGCAGGCTTCCGAATCGCGGCAAAAAAGGCAGCAGCCACATTTTAGACCACGATTACAGCCGGGCCACGGATCCATTACACAGAGACAGCGTCCCGAAACTCGCGATTAATAACCGATTACACGGGGCAACGTCATGGAGCAGCCAGCCTCACTCCGCGGCGCTTTGCCCAAACAAACAGCAACGCGGCCAGTGAATTCACACCGTCCTATAATAATGCCCAAGTTCGTGCACGTTTTATTATGCATTATGGTAACACACGAAAAGAGGTGTGCAATTTTTTGCACCGCGCGCCTCTCGAATCGGTGTCCCGTTGCAATCCGAACGGGACACCGTGCACGGGTCGGTATTTATAATTAAACCAACAAACGTTTGGTTCGACGTATGCTGCACGGAGATTAGTTTTCCACATCCCGGGCATTTCACGTCTGCTGCCAGCACCGGCCATACAGTGGACCTCGGCGTGGATTCTCGAGTAGCAAGGCAAAACATAGCAGGAAGACACATCATATTGTGCCCAGGTTGTAGACATGTTGATGCACCGAAAGCACAAAGCGGCACGGTCGGCCGAGGCAATTACAACTCCTTCCCTCGCCCGGCACAAACCACGGCCGGCCGGCCTGCGTCCAAATAAAAAGGCGCTCGATCTGCAATTTTACGGTACTTGCAAAATATATGGGCTTTCGTACAATTACCGGAGCCGGCACGCCGACTATATATGGCCAGGCCGGCAAATTGAGCGAACGTTAAGATAAAATAGTTAAACGAGCATAAATTGAAACGTGCGACACTTAAGTGTGAGTGTGACGGCCGAGGTTCGCGGTCGCGCCGTGCAGTTGTGTACGAGCGTCAGTGCGGATTGGACGCGGTGCCGAGGGGCGATTGGACGCAGCTCAACTTTGACCGCGCGGCTGCCGGCTTGGTACCGTTCCCTGGGCTCGGTCAGCATTCGGAAATACGCGGCCGGCTCGCAAACGGGGCGAATTCCGCGACGGCATCCGCCGCCCCGCCTGCACTGCACTCGCAAATACCGTCCGCCCAATGAGACCGACGGTGTACCGACGTGTATACCGAGTGCCGGCCGAGGCGTGGCGTGCACGCGGTAATCGGTGTCCCCGTCGGACACTACCTGACCGCTTATCGCGCGGTCCCAGCTTGACAGGGGGGGGGGGGGGGGGGGGGTCGAGGGTGCACATGCACGCGGTCACGTGGTCTCACGGAGAGAGCGGTTCCTCTGTAAAGTGTACCGTTAGGAGGCACGCAGTGGGTGCAGCAGTGATTAGGAAAAAGCGAGAAGTGTCCTTGTATATACGCTGACGAGGACTAGTCTGATTATTATTATTATTATTTTTATTATTATTATTATTATTATTATTATTATTATTATTATTATTATTATAATTATTATTATTATTATTATTATTATTATTATTAACATGGAAGATGAGCGACTGACTCCATGGTGCAGTTAGCTGCCCCATCGGGACATGCAACAGAATTGGAAAAGGGAATCCATGTGCGTTATCACGTCTTATATTTAGAAACCTACCTGCTAAGTGTTCATCAATCATCCTGTTTTCGAAACACATTGAAGAAACCCGATTGTCGATGATTGATGCTGTAAGAGGATGCAACAGTTTCCCATCCCTTCCTAGAAAAACCTCACTCGTAACTTAGACGAAGGACGCTTATCATACAGCTTCAGTCACACTTGCGTGAAACGGTATAACCTCACATCCCATGCAAGCAAATCGCTGTTTCGCAAAATACGCACGCACGCACGCACGCACGCACGCACGCACGCACGCACACACACACACACATATATAATATACAGAACCGTTGAACCACTCGCTCCATTCTTTTCGCCCCGGTGGACAGCGCCCGACAATCGCCGCGTGAAATCGAGTGTCCACAAATCCTTAGCCCCATCATAACCATCGCACATGTATCGAGGGCCCATAACTCAGCGACGCATTCGACGCCGTAACGCACGACGCACGACGCACGACGACGCGCGCTCCAAACGAATCGATTTATAGCGCGCGCGGCGCAGGGAGCCGCGTCTCGATCGCGGTCCTCGCACGGACAAGTCGACCCATGATAGCTGTCCGAGGAGCGAACGACACGGCCGCGCCGGGCCGCGCCGCCCGAATAACGTGTTCGCATCCATATCCATTCGGATGATCTATCTACGGCCGGGCCGCGCCAACCCGTCCGGCATTTGTCCGCGCGACCGGATCATTGGAGCCGCTGATTGTATTACAAGTCGAGAATTAATCTCGATGAGATATTCTCCGACGCCGTCCTCAGAGCGCGGGGCGATGGGGCCCGCTCGTTTCGTCGACGTCGCGCAAGACACGGCGGAATGTCGGGAACGCGGGATACGCATCGATAAAACGAGCGCGATTGACCGACCGATGTGTTATAAAAAGTCGGCACGGCGTTCTGGATGAATGCGACGCGGCCCGAACGGCGAACGATATTGATGGAACATATTTGGGTGCAGGCAACGTTCGTGTTCGCTCCGTGACGTGCGAACCTGTTCCTTCTCGCGTTGCCTCCGCGCGTTGCTAAGGTACACAACGTGTATACTGTTCGCTCATGAGAGTAAATAGAATCCAATTACCGGGCGGTTTCTCATCGCTTTAAAGACATGCGCTTATCAAGAAGGGTGGCCGTCGCAGTACGAAGTCGGCCAATCGCCTCTCGGCAATTAACCAGGCCGGCAAATCACTGACATTATACGCGTGTTCTAATCAATAGGAACCCATCGCCGGTCGATGGGTTCTCGTCGAGGCAGCAGAGCAGCCATTTACGTGTTCCTGGTATCCCGCAGCTCGTCAGTCTCTCATCTCACTCGGGCTCTCGCGGCTCACCGAACTCGGACCGCTCAGATGGACGCCGTCGATAGCGAGCTCACCACCACGTGATCTCATACACCAACCATAGAGCAGCCAGTTTACTACAAGTAAAATACCGTTCCCCATTTTTCAAGCTGCAGCTTATATTATAGTGTCTAATTGAAAGATGATATACTGTGTTTTTTAATACGGATACCTTATAAAGTTATAAATTGTTATACACATTTTGTATCCCATTCGTTTTAATAATAATAATAGCACGGATAGGTTGATGCAACTGAAATGATGATTATAATCTAATCAAAGTGTATATACATTATGTGGAGTCGTGACCGCTCGGACGGGTACAAACCATGCTCTCACCGCTCAGGCCGGGCCGTACATCGCATCGGGCTGCCCTTGTTCCAGCACAAGGACTGCTGCAGCATCGCTAAACTACGTCGCACAGCAGCGGTCACATCGCCCTCCACGCCGCCAGGGCTAGTTTGGGACAGTCCCCCCACGTCCTGGAATGCTCATCGTCCTGTCACATAAGATCGTTAGGGGACATCGGACAGGACCGCGCGAGATCTGTCAATTTCTCACCACGTGAAAAGGAAAGAGAACACCCCGACGTCGATGTCGCCAAAGGAGCTCACAAGCACCCTTCTTTCAAATGCCAGTACCGTCAAGAGAAAAGTGAAAGAACGTCCTTCTCCCCCCCCCCCCTTCCCACGAAGTTGTCACACCTTGTCATCCACCCCGAAAGCAGCCAATGGACGACTACAGTACCAAAGTCAAAATTATGTGGGCAAATAACTTCCATACGAATATCTGCTTTGCATTAATGCGGGTAAATCAGTGATACACTCTGGAACTGTTGCCGTCCATTTGGAGTGGTACGCAGTTTTGTCATTCCTGAGCATCACTGGAAACACATTCGATGTCCAGCGGTCCAAGATGGCGGCCGGGAGCACCAACATGGCCGACCTTAGAGCAACTGACGCGTCGCTTTGAACTGATGCAAATGTAAATGCAAATGTGAATGCGATATCCGACTCCATGCCCGCGTCACATCACGCATAGAATTCAGAGCACGCCCACCACTTGTCAACGGGCCCAGACCGGGCAGGGCACACCACGGGCACCGAGGGCTCTGTGGCTGACGGCATACGTTGGTGGGATGTACGCGAAAAGGCGAGTGAAAAATCGCTCGACGCGCGCGGGGGGGGGGGGGGGGGGGGGGGGGAATTGGCATTGTGCATCCGTCATCCTCTTAACGACGAGTCGACGCAGTGCCCTGCCCGGCCCGGCCACGGGTCGCTAACCAGGCGATCGCAGACAGCAAGGGGCAGGACCGGCCGATTTGCAATACTCGTGGTCCACCCTGACACAACTCGCGCGGTGCGCGAGAACCAAATCTGCAGTTCCTTGACCATGAAGGCTGCCTAAACAAACGCATTCACCACTTGCCATCTTAGCCATTTACAATGGCCATTCAAAGTAATTTAAAACACTTCGACGTTGATATGAGGCAATGTTTCCTCACTCAATGTCTTCTTTAGATTGTGATGCTTCTTGTTCATCATTTTTGGTACTGACAGTTTCCCAGACAGTTTCGATTAAAAATGCAAACCCGAGTCTTATTTCATGTTTAAGTTATTGCAGATTTGTTTATATATATATATATATATATATATATATATATATATATATATATATATATATATATATATATATATATATATATATATATATATATATATATATATATATATATATATATATATATATATATATATATATATATATATATATATATATATATATTTTTTTTTTTTTTTTTTTTTTTTTTTTTTATTGCCCGTGTACATCACATGTAGGAACGGATAATGGGTTCGTCTAAAACCTAAAAAATGTACATTACAATTTACAATAACAAAAGTTTAAAAAAGTCTCCCCCCGATACAGTGGATTGTCAATTAAAGCTTTTTTTACATTTGTCTTGAATTTCTTAAAATTATTTTCTGTTGTCCAGTCAATTGGCAGATGATTAAAAAGCTTGATTCCAATATAAAAAAACACTTCGTTCATATGCTGATAATTTATGTTTTGGTATTAAAAGCTTATTGCCATGTCTGGTTTTATAAGAATTATACATTGAGTGTTCTTTAAACAAATTCTTATTTAAAAATACAAAAAAATACAGTTTCGAGTATAAAAATGCATGGAATGGTTAACATTTGTTCATTCACAAATATGTTTTTACATTTACAATCCTTACGAGCCTTTGTGAGCGTTCGCCCAGAGATTGCAGCAGCAGGGTCAAAAAGTGCGCAAACTGGAAATAAGTTATCTCTTCGGTGCGAACGGTGTAAAAATTGAAATGTGCGGTTGGTAAGCTGTTACATTGGTTAATTTGTGAATATCAGATAATATTACATGAATGAGCGAGTGATAATGTATGCCGGGACTCCACCCATGCGAGAGCTGCGACGGTATGTAAAGGGCACGGTAATGTACTTGGCTGTTTGGTAAATATTATTATCGGCATTAGCATTTTGATATCGGATTCGTAGAGTGTGAAATCATTGCTGCCATTGACTCTGCAATGGGCGTCGGTGAAATTACATCTAATGATTTAATTTCGACCGTGTAGTTTGCATAACGAGCGAAGGATTTCCAAATAAGACCATTACTCATCTTTTCAATTGATTTAATGTGAGTCACTTTTAATTTTAGAGTACTTAAAAAAATTGCTAATTGGATAAATTGCAAAAAATCTATCGTAACAAAATGACAGATAGGCAAGTTTTTTTTGCATATTATACCCAAAAAATATGGGTTCGTAACCAGATGTAGGACCACGTACCTTCAACGGAATACTCCGCATAATTGGATTCAAAAAACCATTGAATGCAATTTGAACAGATGTGTTTTCTTTCTCAACAGCGCAATGCATAATGCAGAACTGCATGATGAATGTGCAAAAATTATGCATTATTTATTATTCCTTCCCATTCCCCGCGGCTCCATATCTTGGCGTTTAAATCAAGAGGCCACATCTCGAGCGGACTGCAGCTAGCGTGAGACGAATGAGAAAAACCAAGTTTTCCCGGCGAATAAATAAACCCTTTATATATATATATATATATATATATATATATATATATATATATATATATATATATATATATATATATATATATATATATATATATATATAGAAGTACCCCATAAAATTGTCTTATACAGAGCAGTCGTCAGGCCACGACAACGGTGACTGCCAAACGACCCACACCTAATAGCACACGGGCACAGAAACGCATGGCGATTCCAATGTAGACCACTTTGTAAGGGCGCGAGCGAACGCCTCGCCGAACGTTTCGCGCGTCCGGAGCTCGATGCGACGAGTGCGTTGGTGTCGCGACAGTCGTTAGCCGAGCAGGGTACACGACCGTGCTGGTCGCGGTAAATCACCCGCCTGGAGTCCCTGGGAGGCCGATCTGCTACACTCGAGACATGATCGACACGTGGCCAGATAAATCCAGAGGCTGTGCCAGATATGGCAGGGATCCGCGAGGGGTTTGCTTCGCTTTTTAACGTGCACATCCGCTAGGTTGAACCAACTGTCACAGATGGCCAGAAAGTTGCCAGTCCATCAACTACAACTGTCACCATGCTGCAATTTGAACACAATTGTTAGTTTATTACGTAACCTAAGACTTGTGGTATTTTTGTGTGGATTACTTGCGAAATGTGATAGCAAACAATTTATTATTCATTTATTACGTCTTTATTGTAACAAGTTAAACCCACAAGTACAATATTTAAAAGTACACAATTAAACGCAAACATCAACGTCAGAAAATAATGTAAAATTTACAGACATTTTAATGAGTATTCTAAGAGATTTGATAACATGGCGTAAGATTTGTTTCCGCCCAGTTTGTCACCAAGGTCACAAATAGCAAGGCATTATCCAATAGACCTGTTGGGTGTGATGTGCTGTCTGGTCACAGCACACACAAAAGAATTACCTCAAATGTAAATTTATTTGGGCAAAATAAAAGTAATCTCCATGTCCAACGCCAAAAGGTGCAGCAACTGTCAAAACTCATATTTCGACACAAATTTAATAAATCAATAAATCAATAAAATTTCATTTGATATTATCCAAAAGTATTATAATGCACAAATAAATATATAAATATACGTCAATTTTCGTTTGTTAAAAACGTAATTGATAGCATCAATTACCTAGATCTGGCAAGACTGCGCAAAACTTTTTTGCTGACTACCTACTCAAAAATAATGTAAATTGAACATTTTAGAAGCTACACGGTATATAACTCCGCCTGAAATTTGCCCGCAATCAATTCCTTACATTTTATGCAAATCAAAATCTTTTATAAGTGTTTCTTGTCGGTTTTGGATGTTTTTCTAAGGAGTTTTGATTTCTATACCCGATGACGTGTAAATAGCTACATTTACTGCGTAAAAGATAAATTCGTGGATTCATTCACCTTGCAGTGGTATGAAAACAAAACAAAAGAATTCATCTGTCACTCTGAATGCCAAATCTTTTCAAGTTCACGTATAATATGAATGCAAATAGGAGCGTTTTGACTAAATTTCTTCAATAACTTCATAATGCATGCGAAAATAGTCACCTAGACGAAGCGGATCAGTAAAAACGTAAGATTTGAACGATTCAAAAATCAAGCTGGGCTGCAAGACACTATTCAATCTCGCCAGCCAAAAGCAATTAGTTTTTTCAATATTTCACATAAAAAACACGTTCAAATCGCTGTAAAAATGTCGTCTCTGGATGTAAACCAATATTTTGAACATATTTAATCCATTTCCACCCGTTTTCAGCCGATTTTCGCGATTTCTATCAACAATGAAGCTCGATGTTACATACATCCCAGCCAGCCAGCCAGCACAAACTAAAAAGTTGAACATCGCCAAATTAGAGCTTTTATATAAGGTTAACTAGCAGTATGGGCCCGTGCTACGCACATATTGTGCACTGCATGTGAGGGCATGTTAGTACTTTCCAGTTCATGACTCTAAATATTTATTATTTATAAAAAGTAATATTTATTAAAACTCTTTGCTCATATTAGTGGTGGAGAGCAAAATCGCCACCCGTCCACAAAGTGAAAAGTTTTTCACTGAAAGAACCCGATTAAATTACCGGAACAAACTCACAATCACCAAGAACGTAAAGATAATGTTAATATCATTCAGTGTTATGCTCCAGCTATAGGATAAAGCCCTTTCCGTCGACGCTTGTACCCTATGCCCTGCGGGCATACCCGATAGCCAGGTTATAACCAAAATTTGGCCCTAGGCCATAACCTAGGTCCTATGACTTGGGACAAAAACGTTACAACATTTTGTTGCTCGTAAATCATAATGTCATTATCCCAATCCAGCTTGCCGGAAAAAAACGTTAAGTTTAATTTACAAAGATTTATTTGAAAATGTCCAAATAGGTGTAGCAAATGTCAAAACTCATATTTCAACACAAATTTCATTAATCAATTAAATTTCTATTGATATACTATCCAAAAGAATTATAATGCACAAATAAATAAATAAATATATATATATATATACACGTCAATTTTCGTTTGTTAAAAACGTAATTGATAGCATCAATTACCTAGATCTGGCAAGACTGCGCAAAACTTTTCTTGCTGAGTACACAAAAATAGTGTATTGAACATTTTAGAAGCTACACGGTATATAACTCCGCCTGAAATTTGTCCGCAATCAATTCCTTACATTTTATGCAAATCAAAATCTTTTATAAGTGTTCCTAATCGGTTTTGGATGTTTTTCTAAGGAGTTTTGCTTTGTGTACCCGATGACGTGTAAATAGCTACATTCACTGCGTAAAAGATAAATTCGTGGATTCATTCACCTTGCCGTGGTATGAAAACAAGACAAAAGAATTTATCTGTCACTCTGAATGCCAAATCATTTCAATTCCACGTAGTATGATCGCAAATAGGAGCGTTTTGACAAAATTTCCTCAATAACTTCACAATGCATGCGATAATAGTCACCTAGACGAAGCGGATCAGTAAAAAGGTAAGATTTGAATGATTTAAAAATCGAGCTGGGCTGCAAGGTGCTACTCAATCATGCCAGCCAAATTTAATCAGTTTTTTCAATATTTCACCGAAAAAACACTTTCAAATCGCTGCTAAAATGTCGTCTCTGGATGTAAACCAATGTTTTGAACATTTATAATCCATTTCCACCCGTTTTTAACCAATTTTCGCGATTTCCATCAAGAATGAAGCTCGGTGAAAAGTGCATCCCAGCCAGCACAAACTAAAAAGTTGAACATCGCCAAATTAGAGCTTTTATATAAGGTTAATAATTAATAATATCAGGCCTGTGTCTGTAATGGTAGAGCTGGTATAAGCTGAGGGCCTAGTATCACTGCAGTATCATCTGAATTTCGGTATAGGGCCCTGAGCCGTCAAGGACGGCGCGGGCCCGAATTAACTCTTGGGCCCCAGAGCCTTCGAATCGACATGGGCCCCAACGAACACACGGGCCCCGATGCCCTCGAGGGCGACAGGGCCCCCACCAAGCGACAGCACCGCACGAGCACAGTTTTCGGTGTTGAAATTAATTGATCGCCCGCGCACCGGTCCCGATAAATCAGTCGTGCGACGAGGCTAACCATCCGACCGCGCGCCACGAATGCCGTCGAGACACATATCGAGAGGTCTGGAATTCATGCTCGACACAGCGGCGACGGCAGCGGCATATTTCATCGGCGGCCGAAATGAATTGTGCTGATAGCAGCTCGGATTCGGTCAGTGCGCGCGGCATCGCGATAAACCTTCCCGTCCCGTCGCTTTCAATTCCACTACGAATTTTGTTCGCTCTGCCCTCCTGCCCGACGGCAACCGCGTTACAGAGCGCAGATGATATTATAAATATTGTTACCACGGCCGTGTCGTCGCGAACATCAGAATTTATGCCGGCAAGAAGTTCGATTGGAATTAGTAACTGCCTTTTTTGCTAATTTCAAGCTTGCTGCTGTTGCTGTTGCTGCTGCTGCTGCTGCTGCTGCTTGACTTTGCATATTAAAAGAATTCTCGGAAGAAGATAATGTCGACCACAAACTGGGCAAAAAGCGCGCGATCGGAGGCAAATGTCCGAGCGGACCGTGGCGGTCGTGAGGCGGCCCCGAGGCAACGCTAGCTCGCAGCCGAGGCACCGCACGGTACGCTGCAGGATGACGCGCTGCAGGGCTTCATCGCGATGTAAGCCACAAACACTGATATCAAGGGTTAATTGTAAAAAAAATAATTTAGTAATGCCTAACAATTGCCTAAGTGCTGGTTTAACGATCGTCCAGTTAAAGTGTTAACTGCCAGTAATCATTATTATCTCCAAGGTCACTGGCAAATAGATACATACGAAAAGTAATACAGAACTGTTAAGATTGTCTCAAGAACCTGTTATCATTGTCCATTATATACAGGAAACAGGATTGCTTTAAAATTGACATCAATAAAATTGTGTGACTATACATGACTATCTGAGATTGTCTTTGCCTTGACAAAATCACTGCGACTGCGACAAAGTCCAGTCGCATTCGCAGTCGCATTCGCATTCGCATTCGCATTCGCAGTCGCATTCGCAGTCGCATTCGCAATCGCATTCGCAGTCGCATTCGCAGTCGCATTCGCAGTCGCATTCGCAGTCGCATTCGCAGTCGCATTCGCAGTCGCATTCGCAGTCGCAGTCGCATTCGCAGTCGCATTCGCAGTCGCATTCGCAGTCGCAGTCGCATTCTCATTCGCATTCGCAGTCGCATTCGCAATCGCATTCGCAGTCGCATTCGCAGTCGCATTCGCAGTCGCATTCGCATTCGCAGTCGCATTCGCATTCGCATTCGCAGTCGCATTCGCAGTCGCAGTCGCATTCGCAATCGCATTCGCAGTCGCATTCGCAGTCGCATTCGCAGTCGCATTCGCAGTCGCATTCGCAGTCGCATTCGCAGTCGCAGTCGCATTCTCATTCGCATTCGCAGTCGCATTCGCAGTCGCATTCGCAGTCGCATTCGCAGTCGCATTCGCATTCGCAGTCGCATTCGCAGTCGCATTCGCAGTCGCATTCGCAGTCGCAGTCGCAGTCGCAGTCGCATTCGCATTCGCAGTCGCATTCGCAGTCGCATTCGCATTCGCATTCGCAGTCGCATTCGCATTCGCATTCGCAGTCGCATTCGCATTCACAGTCGCAGTCGCATTCGCAGTCGCATTCGCAGTCGCATTCGCATTCGCATTCGCAGTCGCATTCGCATTCGCATTCGCATTCGCAGTCGCATTCGCATTCACAGTCGCATTCGCATTCGCATTCGCATTCGCAGTCGCATTCGCAATCGCATTCGCAATCGCATTCGCAGTCGCATTCGCAGTCGCATTCGCAGTCGCATTCGCAGTCGCATTCGCAGTCGCATTCGCAGTCGCAGTCGCATTCTCATTCGCATTCGCAGTCGCATTCGCAGTCGCATTCGCAGTCGCATTCGCAGTCGCATTCGCATTCGCAGTCGCATTCGCAGTCGCATTCGCAGTCGCATTCGCAGTCGCAGTCGCAGTCGCAGTCGCATTCGCATTCGCAGTCGCATTCGCAGTCGCATTCGCATTCGCATTCGCAGTCGCATTCGCATTCGCATTCGCAGTCGCATTCGCATTCACAGTCGCAGTCGCATTCGCAGTCGCATTCGCAGTCGCATTCGCATTCGCATTCGCAGTCGCATTCGCATTCGCATTCGCATTCGCAGTCGCATTCGCATTCACAGTCGCATTCGCATTCGCATTCGCATTCGCAGTCGCATTCGCAATCGCATTCGCAGTCGCATTCGCAGTCGCATTCGCAGTCGCATTCGCATTCGCAGTCGCAGTCGCAGTCGCAGTCGCAGTCGCAGTCGCAGTCGCAGTCGCCGCGGTGAGGGTGCAACTGCGCGCGCCGACGTGGAGAGATCGATGCGCGGACAGCTGGGCACCGCGTCGAGATCTTGTAGAGTGCATACGAGGGTGCACTCCCCATTACTTACTTTAAGGTACGGTATGTGCATGTAACTAAATCTTAGAGCGGCTACATGGTCAGCATTCATTAACCAGGGTTATCATCGCCCTAGGGGTAAATTTGTTATTACTATGGTGATAACCACTCAAATTTCACTGCAAATTGAATCTGATTGGCTGAAAATATATTTAATCGCAAATTTTGTCCCATACTTTTTTAATCTCTTATAGGTAATCTTTGGGTTATACCGAGGGGTAACGGTGGTGTTCTGTGTTTTTCACATGGCAGTAGACCCTGGGTAACTCCTTCGTAACCCCACCGTATGGTCGCTCTGCGTGGGCCACCTGAGCCAAGCACGCTGGCTGGTTGATCCTGGGATATACACCTGATTAGCCCGGGGCCAGGGTGATGGGATTTTTTAAACATATGCAACAGTCAGACGAACAGTGTTCTCCTTTTGATCTACTTCCCCCAATTTAACTTTTAGCACGTTCAAACTTTACAATAAACAGCGTGAAAGACGTTTTAAATTTCTTGAATCCTATTTCTATTTATGACGTAAATGAGTATATATATTCAAAGCTAAACGGCATGCTGTCGATGATGGCTACATACCAAGTATGTAAAAACTTAAGTGTACATCTCCACTGAAGATGCTTGTCGTATAATGTGATGTTATGTGATGCAATTGCAGTGGTCATGAGAGTTTGTAGGGAGATTGGCCCCTCGACTCAGCCATGGCCGGATTTCAAGCGCGATGAAAATTAAGGGGGCTCTTGTGAGCTCGTGGTTGTGGTTGGAGGGGGGGGGGGGGGGCGTCAGACGACACCTCGCCAGTCCGGGCCGCACGGACAAACCTGCCCGATGCCAGCAAGCTCGCTTGGGTCACCGCCCGAAAAACACTGCGCCACGGAATTTCTTTGTGTCGCTCGTCGTTGAAACTATTAATTCTTTCCTTCTTTTTTCGTCTGACACAAAAAACAAACACACACACACCGCAGCGCAGCACAGCACAGCGGAGATTTATGAGGTATAAATAAATACGACATTTCCCCCCCCCCCCCCCCCCCCGCGCGAGTTTTGTGGGTGAAATTATTTCCCGTATACACGTCTATCTCTCTCGCTCTCTTCTTTTGAGAACTATGGGTACCTATAACTACCTATCGCGCGCTCTCTCTACGGCATGGTAATTGCCAATTTACACCAAGGAAACTTCATCAACACACAAAATCTTGTACATCGTTATTTCCTCTGCAAATCGCAAACAACTGGCGTTTATAACGTCGACCAGCCCAGGAGAGTGGAGGGTTCCCCAGCCCAGGAGAGTGGACGGTTCCCCAGCCCAGGAGAGTGGAGGGTTCCCCAGCCCAGGAGAGTGGAGGGTTCCCCAGCCCACGACAGTGGAGGGTTCCCCAGCCCACGAGAGTGGAGGGTTCCCCAGCCCAGGAGAGTGGAGGGTTCCCCAGCCCACGAAAGTGGAGGGTTCCCCAGCCCAGGAGAGTGGAGGGTTCCCCAGCCCACGAGAGTGGAGGGTTCCCCAGCCCAGGAGAGTGGAGGGTTCCCCAGCCCACGAGAGTGGAGGGTTCCCCAGCCCAGGAGAGTGGAGGGTTCCCCAGCCCACGAGAGTGGAGGGTTCCCCAGCCCAGGAGAGTGGAGGGTTCCCCAGCCCAGGAGAGTGGAGGGTTCCCCAGCCCAGGAGAGTGGAGGGTTCCCCAGCCCACGATACGCCGGTACGAGCGCGGAACACCGAAACCTGTCCACGGTCAACACTGAGATGCCGGTACTGCATGGGGCCCGGTACGCCGGTACGAGCGCGGAACACCGAAACCTGTCCACGGTCAACACTGAGATGCCGGTACTGCATGGGGCCCGGTACGCCGGTACGAGCGCGGAACACCGAAAACTGTCCACGGTCAACACTGAGATGCCGGTACTGCATGAGGCCCGGTTCGCCGGTACGAGCGCGGAACACCGAAACCTGTCCACGGTCAACACTGAGATGCCGGTACTGCATGAGGCCCGGTACGCCGGTACGAGCGCGGAACACCGAAACCTGTCCACGGTCAACACTGAGATGCCGGTACTGCATGGGGCCCGGTTCGCCGGTACGAGCGCGGAACACCGAAACCTGTCACTCGTTTCAAAACTATTCGGTAGTTACCCGGCATACCGACACGACGATTTGCTGCTTTTAATTTACAAGATCCTTTTAATGATGTGCCGCGATCATTAGTTAAAAGTAGTATCGGGTTAAAATACACCGCTGTATAAATATATAAAGTGTATATAAGGATAGATATATTTCGTCACGCTTATATTATTTTAAAAGCAATTTGTCAGCAGCTTGAATGCATACATGCGCGCAAGCAGCAAGTGGCGCGAGAGTGGCATATGCCCCGGCCATTTGTTACGACGTTGGGTACAAGTCCACGGACAGGTGTTGTAATGATTGCAAGTGAATGTCAATGTTTCCCGAGAGCCACACGATGAAAAAATGCGACCGTGCGGCGGGGAGAACAAATCAACTCGTTCTTGTACATATAGAGCGAGCGTACCTGCTCAGAGCTCGTGTCTACCTAGCGCCGAGTCATGAGCTGCGTCGTTCGGAGATGGGAGCGAGTTACTTATCTCAATTATCGCACACTCGAGGTGCGAACTGACGAGACGAAGGGTCGAACCCGGCACACAATGAGCAGCATGCAGTTCTGGCGGCGTCGTGATGAATCAATATAACAACGAGAAAAACACTTACTGCCGAGTGCCAGCATTCTTCGGCTATTTATAAATGCCATAGTGCTGGAATTGTGGCTCGCCGAGAACATCTATAGAGTTAATTTAATTTCACCATAGATTCGCACAAAACAGCGAAGACTTGTTTTCTCATACAATCAGCAGGTCAGCTGGGTGTATAAACCACGCAACTTCGTCGCCTGATGGATCCGGATTCGTTTCGAATATAGCTGGCGTGCTGTCGCCATACGCACTGTTCACTTGGGCGCCCGTATGACACAGGGGGGGTCAAAACTTAGATTCATCAGGGGGGGTGCGATCATGTACCTAACTTGGTTTCATTCGACTTGGCTCAAAATCACCCGATTTAAATCACTCTCCATGTTAAACCATTAGGTATGTACAATGGCACTGAAATTGAAAATGAATGCTTTGGAAATCACAAAGTTGATTTGTCACCAGACTTAACACCTTGAACAACGACCAGCAATGCCCCCCGACCGACGCAATCAGTTATGTTATGTAATAGTATATGTACTACTCTGTGTGTGTTTTTATCCATCGTTGAGGATAAGTTGCACAACAAAGTAGTGCCCCTCCCCAATTGAAAAGGACTCTGTGGAGGCAGTGACACTAATTTCACTGCGTGTCAGGTGTCACTAAAAATCCAAATATATAAATTACTCCGGGTTGAAAGTGATGCAAATACCAGTCATGTGTGTAGCGCGCAGTCAGGTAATTAATTAATTAAAAAGCAAACAACAAAAAGGCACGCATGTGAGTGCGTGTCATCAAATGACAGCCGTGGCATGCGAAATGTGTGTAAGTACGCAGCGCCTGCAGACTCGCGGTGCGCATGAGCGCGTTCGGCCGCAACGCGGATGCGCGGACATCGTATCATGTCAGCGATATCCCAGCCCCGGGGACGCCCGACAAACACGGGGGATGGGGGCAGGGGATGGGACACGCATTGTTGACACGGCGCGCTCGCGAGACCGCCGCGTTTAATAATGCCCAATGCGTCACGTCGCCCTCGTCAGCCCTTGGGGCACACTCGACACATCGGCACGCTCTGACCATCCCCAGCCCCGAGGTCGGCTAGGCCTCGCCTCGCCGCACATTGCACGACCCATGGGCCGCGTCGCCGGCAGATATGTGCCGTGGTGCAGTGGGAGCGACAAGCCCGGCGACATACCCGGCGATGGGACAAATACCCGCACGGAGCGGCGGCGATGCGAATTGGCCGAGCGCAATGTCGCGGTACCCGGACCCTCGACGCCCATGTGCCCCCACGATTGAGCACGGTGTTTGCGATGCGACTGTCCGCCGGCTCTGCGTGGCACATGGGACTGGCCGAGCGCGGTAGACAATGTTGATGTTTTCCGCGCCACGTGCGGCCAAAATAGGCCTAATCACTGGGACAGTTTTCCGTCGCAATTTTCCGCCACGCGGCTTGCAAATAACACACGAGCGCACGCATGCAGCGCGGTGCTTTATTTATATCACAGGGAAATAAGTGTGAAACAATGTAATAATTCAGCACGAGCCCTTAAAATGCATTTTGCCCGTTTTCCTACTTAGTCTTATATAGTTATATATTCAAGCCTAATGGCTTTTGCGCGGCAGTGTGAAGTTATCTGTCATTTGTACTTATTGATGAGCGGAGCGAAATCTTCAATTTCACTTACCCCAAAAAAAAGTCACTTGTGTATGTTTTTTTTTTTTTTTTTTTTTTTTTTTTGTGTTTGTGCGCGCTCTACAGACCAAACGCCTGAACCTATATGGATGAAAATTTCTGAGTACCTACCTCTGTTCTCAACTTAGATCCCCTGCGTTTTTGGAAAAGATCGGTTCAGTAAATTTTTTATAAATCAATTTTTACGAAATTTTTCGATTTATTCAGAATTTTGAACCCCTGTAAATTTCAAAGTTCTGAACATAACTTCACCAAAACTTCTAAACATGTTGACCTTATACATATTTATCATGCCTGCAAATCTTAGTTCGGTAGGTTTTTCCAATTGGTTTTTATTAGCATTTTTGTGGTGTTTTTTTCGTGATTTGACGGCTGATTCAATACGAGTCCGGTTTCCTTCGTTTCCTTGGTTACCAGCTTTGTTGACCTCGAAGAGAAACAAAGGAACGTCAGAATCCGTATACATTTTCAAGTGATTAGAATTTTCGAGAAGGCAATGGTTAGGTTTGGTGCTCCATGGATTTCTTGTGACTGCTGCCTGTACCTTTTAATCCGCTATACACAAACCGCTACCTACGCTCATCTTCAACGCAACACAAATTACGTTCGCGAAGCCCTAGTATATATTGATCAGTGCCTCTGCCACGTTATCAAAAGGGTCAGCTTACAGCATTGTACCAAAACACGCTCACCCTTCTACGCGCGGTTATGCTTCCATATCGTTTTCTAGTATAAGTATACGGTATACTGTACACAGGGGCGGAACTCGGCGCCCGCAGGGCCCACGGCCGCGGGCGGGCCCAGGCCCGTTCGCGGCCGTCCGGGGCCCGTCGGCTGTCACCCGCATTCATATTATATTTGAAAACATCTATAAATCCGAAACGCGTGAACTCTTTTCTGCGACGCTTCCAGTTTTATTTTTACTTGTTCACGCTTAACTGCAAATTCAACGTGTGAGGCATACTGGGCCTTTACCTGAGGAGCCCCCGTCAATTTGGTACCCGCGGGCCACTCTTGATAAGGTGCATTATATAAAACGACAGAAAATATGTAATGGTCCTGTTCCGAAACCTGCTGAGCTTACTGAGCTCCAGTAGGCTCTCAGTCGAGTTCAGCACGTCTGCTGCCATTCAGTAACGGAACGCAATACACGATCTCAGCTCAGTGGGTTTGAATTTTCTAAGCGGCAATGTTCAAAGTTCTCAGCTCTCAAGTAGCCGAGATTTTTTCAATAACAACCAAATTACACAAGAAAAATACGAAATAATAATTTGCTTACTTGTTAATAGATAGACGTTCTTATTCTTCTCTACTAACTTTCAACTAAAAGTAACCTCGCAAACACCACACGTCAGATCTGATTTGTAGCCCGCCATCTTGAAATTTGAATTGACTGAGCTCAGTAGGATTGACTGAGGCCGAAACCTCCAGTCAACTTCAGTGGCTTTCAGCAGGTTACGGAATGCCCAGCAGGGTTCAGCTCAGTCACTGTGATAGGTTACGGAACGAATCTCAGTAAGATTTGCTACTGCGCAATAGCTTCAGCAGGTTTTGGAACAGGACCAATATAACTAAAGAAAAAACCTTGAATAACATTAGTGCACAGTTGCACCCAATTGAGTCATTATGAGCCAACGTTGTTGATAGACAGGGCCCGTCAGTGATTGAAAGTATCGTATACTCAACACTCAAATGTGTATTTCCAGGCAAGGGTCTATCCTGCTTATTGCCCAATTCGTCAGTTTGTAATAAGATACACAATGCTTGAAATGACCTAGGTACCTACTGTGTTGTACCGCGGAAAATACGTGACACTGAAGACAAAGTGCGCATGGAACGTCCGTTAGCAATAATGGCGCGCAAGACAGGTGACGCGAAGTGACACTCGAGATACAGCGTACCGGGACATGAGTGGAGGCGCCAGACGCGCCATGCTATAAGTGCTGGTAATCCGTGTACCTCGCTGTACGTCGAGCACCGACAAGCGCACTCGTCTCCCCTGTCGCTCTCGGACGGCTTGGGTCGCCGTCGAGAGCTGCACAAACAGTGGCAGCAACAGCAGCGTCGGGCAAAAAACGCTACCACGAGACAAAGGTAACATTTTACCATTACATTAAATGCTATATAATTGGGCTGCAGCGACGGGCAAGAAGCGGGTCGCCTGCTGCGCTAATAACTTATTTACAGCCGAGCGTCTGCTGCGGCGCGCAGAAGTGACATGCGAATGTGCGGCATCTCACGCGCAGAGGAGACGACGACGAATTGATTGCACTTCAAGTGCACACGGACGTAATACACGCTGTCGGTGGCCAGATTGGCATCGAATGGTTGTCCCATTCCGCGAGACTGCCGATGATGTACGCACATATATACCTATAACCCGAGCCTATAACATAGACACTATTTAAATACATTTCATGCAATGGTTCCCATGTACACTTATTAGAGTGTAAACCGATTAGCTTGGGTCTCCCGGCAGGTCATAAATATCGGTCAAAGCGTGAACAGCGGGGCAATACCGCGGAGCGGGGGAAAATCGTAAAACGTGAAAATTGTTCAAGACGAATTGAAAACTCATGTGGGAAAAGTCCCAGAGTGCGGGCAGCAATCCATTTAGCCGCAGCAGCGTATATAACGTGAAATGAAGCGCGCAACTTGCAATGCAATTTCGCTGCAACATCATTGATTATACCTGGTGCAAAGAGCTCTATGTATATACCTAGCTGACAAAAGACGGACACGGCAGGCGGAGGAAAAAACTCCCTTTGGTCTTTGCCCGCCGTCCGTCGTCTCTATACGCGCCTGTCTGCGCTTTCCCTTGCGCAAGACAAAGAGATGCATCGCGTCGAGATGCAAACTGAGCGGCGACGAGATTGCTTCCATGAACGCTGAGATGCATTGGCGATGCACCGGCCGATGCATAGATGCACTGCGCTGGTGCACTGCGGCTGGTGCACTGCGCTGGTGCACTGCGCTGGTGCACTGCGCTGGTGCACTGCGCTGGTGCACTGCGGCTGGGCTGGAGCCCCCAAGGGCCGCGAAACGTTGCCATGGGAGTTAATTGACACGGCCGAATGTTGGAAGGCCCGTGCGCACATTGCCATGATTTGAGCGAGGCTCGTGGAAGCGCAGTTGTCAACAGCCTTTTTCTGCGGCCTATACTGAAAAACTGCATCACGAAGGATTTTCCGCCATCGGATTGCCATCGAGGAAAGCTATACGAGGATCGCCAGTTTTCCGGAAGACAATAGCACGAATTTGAACGCCATCATGTTGATTTATCACGCTGTATCTTTTCTCAGATTTCAGGTAGGAAAAGATATAAGAAATCCTTGTGCATGTCCCATCGTTATGGCCAAAATAAGAGCAGTATTCTCGCCTGTTTTGCGATTTGACATCTCATGGCCATAAAATGGCAGCAGCATCACTTGTACCGTTCTCAAATAAGTGACCCCTCAGAGGGACATTCATCCCAAAAGTGGCTCCCAGTTTTGAGCCGAACCCGACGAAATCATCCCATGCCACGGACCTTCAGGGACCGACACAATGCCCGGTAGTCGATCCCAGGTCCTCGACGGTACATTCCAATCAGCGCTGCGCAATTAAGGATTTCATGTGATAAGTGAAATGGACATTTAAAATCCCATTGATAAAAATATATTTGCGGTAAAACGGCTCCAAATCGGAACGTGGCGAGCCCGTGGTTTCCGCGTGCGCAGCCAGTCCATTTGACAGCGGTGTAAAACGCGTCACCGGACCGGAATGTCTCGGCTTCCTGCAGGCGAAACACAAGACTCACTCATCGAGCGTCGCAATGCTGCGAGCCCGACTGCGCGAGCCCGCGAATCAATTAGGTAACATTAACCGCCGCGCGGCGGAGAAAAAACGCGCACCGAAACTGTGTGCACCAGAACCAGTTGTTGAATTAAATAATCAAATATGATTTATGAAACAATTGCCGAAATAACTTAATTCAGGAGTTCGTCCGTCGCGCGCAAGGTTAATGTAGATAGTTTCCCAGGTTGCCTCAATCGGGATACTCACTGTGCCATATGAGAATCTATAGAGCCGGGTGGCACCGGTGATGTCACAGTAAAAGTCCCGATCGAGGCAACCTGGGAAACCTTGGTTTACTATATGATGTGTATGTGATTTGATGAACTAAACTTTGTTATAGAACATATACCTACTTCAATAACCATTATATGCCTCCTATAAAGTGGAATGCTGGTTTGTACAAAATGCCAACAAACCAGAAATACATATTGAATGAAGTTTGAAAAGGGCCAGTCTGGTAAATTTTTAATTTGCTGACAAGAAAACATCGTCTCAATAGCTTCTTTGACCCGCTAATCTTCATAATTTAATGGGTATGCAATCGTTTTTTTATAACGGTATGTAACATCAATATCTTGATGTATTTTCTCTTGGCATGTATAAGTTCCGAAAGAATTGTCATGATGTCGAGCTATGTCGAGAACTTTTTTGACATTTGTCGATGTGTCATAATAGTTGAGAGCAGTTGTGTGAGTAAACACGCGGGTGCAAATGCCGCTGGATTTATTGAAACCTTATGTTTAGAAGATATACTTCCCTGTCGATCCTTAATTATATGCATTGCAATTAGCTAGTCGTTTCAAGCTTTAGTCGCTTCTACCTTTATCTGCCAAGAACATTACTGGCTTTTTCAAAATGTCATCCTTTCAAAAAACATAGCCACTGCTTATTGAATACATTCGTATAACACCGAAAATCAAAGGACACAGGGAGCGGTGTGGCGTGTGGCACCGCTGACGTCACGTGAACCTAAAAACTTGGGACAATGAAAATACCCGATCGCGGCAACCTTGGTAAGCACGTGTTTGAACCTTGCGTCGCGTGAACCAAGTGGATTGCGAATCCCTCCGGGCTGGAGACGAGGATGACGGCGTCGAGGATGACGGCGCCAGACCTTGGGATACAAGAGTGACGAAGTCGTGGGACGGTGGTGTGCGTACGTCCAAATGGGGAGGGCGGTCTTCCGGCTGCAACCTTGTGGGGACTATCACCTTGGAACGGACCCTGCTAAGGGATCATGACCCAATGTGGAGCTGTGTTAGCAACAACCTTCCCTCCCTCCCTCCCTCCCCCCCCCCCCCCCTTAGGGGATGCAAAATGAAACGTCATGATTCCATCGATGGTCACATGTGGCCAATGCCAATGTTTCAATGCCTCGATCAGCTCCACGGGCACGCATGCTATATACAGTATAATATACTATATATATTTATATTTATATATTACACCTATATATTCGATAAAAAGCCAATCTCAATGTGAGAAATGTATAGAAGCGTATATAACTGGACACGGAATGGAATAGCGCGACCGACTAATGATTTCATCGCGCTCGGTTCGCGGATCGGTTTAATTGTCGTGAGCAACAAATCCACTTATTAATCGCGAGGTGTGTGCACCTACACGGTCGTAAACAGCAATCCTGTTTCGCGTGCAGCGCGTTCGCCGGCCGGGAGCTGGACTTCCTAAACAGTCGCGCACTCGCCGCTGCCGCCGCCGCTGCAACTAGATCAATACTAAACTATTCTGTTAACACTCGTTTTAATTAATTCAAACTTCATTAGCTGCAACTAAATTAATCGATATGTACGTATATAACTACATTTTACGTAGCGCGCGGCTACACTTTAAATAATATTACTATTCATAACGCGAAGCCAACGCCTTTATATCAGTGCACATCCGCGCACGAAATGTACACACATGCAATCCACACACATACTCACATGATGTAGTTACAGTGTGTACATAAAACATGCAGTGATAGTAATTAGAGCTAGCGTTACATCTCAATCATTAATTCCGCGCCAGCGAACGCGAGCAGATTGTTATGCACACAAGTGCCTCGAACGTAGCACGGCAATCGCCTCGCCTCACGTCTTGGCAGTGGGACGTGACAGATGTTAAACGTCGCCGCGCTCGAAGGACCGCGACTGACCGGTCGACGGGGTTGCACTTGTACCGGCACGCCGGCACGCCGGTACACCGGTACACCTAGTGCCCCGTGCATCCATGCTGCGTCCGGCCTGTCATCGCCATACGAGGATGACAAACCGACCCGTTTTGCGCCCAGATCCTATCAATTTGCACTGCAATGCGACGTTGGTAGTTGCTTATACTTTTACTTGACCATACTTATGGCTATGCTTACATCTAGACCGGACCTATGTATACGAAGACCAACGTAGGCAAAGGGACTGTTATACCATATGCACTCTAAAAAATCGCCGTGTGATATCAGTTATATAAATTCAATGAAAGTAGTCATATGGTAATCATGATGTTTAGAACCAAACATCTATGGTTTTCATGTGATGAAACTAGTCATATGGTGCCCCAATATCAATTAAACTAGTTATTTTTGCGGATATGAATGATTATTTTGAAGATGAATAGAATTTCCTTAGTAACTCGTAGGTTATAAATGACTAATATCATAAATAACTATTACCTAATTGTTTAATTTACAACAATTCATTGGACAAAATGAATAGGAGACGTAGGTGACTAATACCATGTGTGTATTATCTAAATACCAATATTTAATATGCTAATTGTTCAAAGAGTTATGATTCTTAATATAGTAGTTATACTTTAGTTAGTTTATAGTTTATAATACTAGTAGCATTATACTTTAAAAATTATTTTAAAAGGGTAGGTCTGTCTATGAGGTCATCCTACAACACTATGGAGATTGGAGGAGCAGTTTACTTGGGTAGACTCCCCCTTCCCCCCTGAATGAAAATCGTTCCAGTGATCGGCTCGGAAACCCGTTCTTCTGCAGAGATCACCGAAATTAAGCCAGATTTTGCATGGATGATTGACCATCATACACACCATTCTGTTTTGGAGATAACTGAGAGCGACAAAAACTTCGTACAACAGCTTCACACACCTTCCTTATGAACCCTACCTTTCAAATGGTGACAGTCTCCGAAAGGGACATACACTCTAAAAAGTAAAAACGAAATCTTAAAAGCAACCATTTTCTCTCGTATAATCAGATAATTTAGGTCATAGCATTTTCAAGTTCTAGTTTTCAGAGACTGTTTTGTCAGCAAGTCTTTTGCCAGAAAATCATTTAAAAATCTTACACCATAGAGAGGAGCAGCTCTGAATATTCGACTTTTTAACCCGCGAAGAAGCAAGGTTAGAAAACATGTATTCCGCTCTGGAAATCAGAGACATAACAGATGAATTCAAACTTAGCGCGACGTGCGGTGTTAGCGCGAACTAGGCGCCAGCTGTGCTGTAACGCTAGGAAGTTCGTTGCTTTGCTTGTGTTGTTTATACCCATCGGGCTATCGCAGGACGCTTCGTGGGTGAAGTCTTTATGAATTACCTACCTACCTAACTTTCGCATTGACCGATACTTTCGATAAAGAAGTTCTACTGCATTCAAGCTTTGCATCACTACTGCTGCAATTTCCGGTAAGAAATGGAGGATTTCAAAACTTAAAATAATTCCAACATTTATTTCTCTCTGCCAACCTATTATTGCTAGCCCATCTGAGCTACCGCCTAATATACTACCTACCTCGATAATATCACTGCTAATAACATTATGTAAAATCATTCACAGCTCGACAGAAGACATACAATTTTTGGAGACCAGCAAGAGGAAGATAATATGCTGGTTTGTGGCTGTGTTTTAAAAATTGTCCAGTAAAACAACGTGACAGCTCTTTTCGAAAAAAGGTGCTGAAATGCAAAGCGAGCTTATCGCCGTCAAACACTAGGTACCTACATACTAGGTAGGTACGTTAGGTCACA
Source organism: Nemoura dubitans (assembly GCA_921293005.1). Lineage (NCBI taxonomy): Eukaryota > Metazoa > Arthropoda > Insecta > Plecoptera > Nemouridae > Nemoura > Nemoura dubitans. The sequence goes on from OV121073.1 coordinate 42,697,153, forward strand.
TCGCTTGATTACTAATTGCGTTCCGTTTCGTTGTACATTTTTTCTTTTGCCTTCCAGAAGCTTGGAACTTTCAACTCCATCGTTGGAATGATGGTGGAAATCGGTGTCATGAGCACTTGTCTGCTTAGCTTAATCCTGGTAAGAAATGGAGGATTTTGAAACTTAAAATGACATTTCTCTTTACTAACCTATAATAGCTAGCCTGTAACTGTTTCTTTGTTTCTGCCTAATACACTACCTACCTTGATATAATATCACTACTAATCATTTTGTAAAATCATTCACAGCTCGACAGGGACCAGAATTTTTGGAGAGCAGGAAGATGAGGAAAATACGATGCTGGTTTGTAGCTGTGCCCAAAAATGGCATGTAAATCAACGGTGACAGCTTGCCCGAATCAAGGTGCTGAAACGCAAAGCGAGCTAATCACCGTCACTAGGTAGGTATGTTTGGTACCTAGTCATGTTGCTCGATTACAAATTGCGTTCCATATCATTTTACCTTTTTGTTTCTTTTGCCTTCCAGAAGCTCTTGTACTTTCAATTCCATTGTTGGAACGACGGTGGCAACCGGTGTCATGAGCACACAGTTAACGGCCCTTGCTCGATGCTGCTCATAAAAAAGGAATGTTTTTCTCATTCGGCAGCATCATCTATCCCGTACTACTTGAAGGTTAAGTGTTTTTGGTATTTTTAAGAAGGCAAAGGATATTTCACAAAGATGCCATAATATGTAGGTTTATCAGACAACCAAGCCGCTGGTAACAAGCATGAAATCTATTATCATGGCACAAATGAATACATGGCCTGTCATATCCTGAAGTGGATGAAACTTGAAACTTTATTCTTGTTACCAAAAATTTTTCCACTTTGCCTTGCCTTGCTGCTTTGCATTGCGCGTTGCCGTGTGAAAAGTCTTAACTCCCACGGCATGGCCATAATTATATTTTGCTATTGGTTTGGTTTTTGAACCAAGCTAAATCACAATTTTTGTATCTATTACAGATGAAAGCTTCTGCCTGTTACATTTATTTTAACCGCCCGAAGGGACAAACCGCTCTTCTGAAACTGCATAGCCCGGAGAACTTGCCCAAAAAATTATCGACTGCACAGCGTTTGTCAAAGAAATGCAGGAGCTCTCAACACATTTCCGGTATGTCACACACAAATTATTACTTAGGTACTGCCCTTTAGTAGGATTCTTGATTGGAATCAATATTGAAATACTTTGTATTAATTACGTTAGGATTGAGGTTACGTTGCCATTTTTTACACAAAATGCTGGAGTTGGGATAATAAATATCAGTTTCATTTTAAAAATGTCCTTTGTTCTTTCCTCCATGGTTAATTCTGATTATTGCCCACTGTTTGCAGGCTGGAGAATCTGCACTCGACACAGAATCTGGGGTCGCCCGATCACCAAGCATTTCAGCCGTGCCGTGAGCAGCATCAACGACCGGTTACGTCAACACTTTTGCCCCTGCCTGATGGAGGTTTCATCTGCGAGTCTGCGGATATTGGTATTTCAACTGCAAGTCATTTTTTTCTGCTACCTTCAACGAAGCTGCAACAGTGTGGCTACATAGAGTTTAAAGTAAAACTTGGTGTTGAGTCTTGAGACAGACAAATTTTTCAGCACTATATAGGTACCTACATTCTGTTATTGGCAGAGCGCACAGAACTCTGGTTTATGGTTGATTGTTTTTTCCGTCACGTAAGAAACCAAACGCACGGTTAAAATCGTTTAAGGATACCTATCGCATAGAAAATAATACGAACATCAAATTTTCTCGTATTTAACGTTTATACTTATCCATTGCATAAGAATTATTATTTATTCTTGCTTTAAATAGGTTATTGAAAATATGTAGGTATCTAAACCCATGCTTTTAGTTGTCAACTGTCAGCTACATGAAGATGTTGCAAAAAGCACCCTTTCTAGATATCACACAAAGCGTCCGGTCTCAAACGCCGATAGTTTTGGTCGCATTGGAACGAATGAAACAGGATTAGCAAAACGAGCACAAGTCACACAAGTCATATTTAACCAAATCTATAATGGAACGGATTTTCACAGTTTGTTCAGCGAACAGTGCGGTCTGAGCGAATAACAGAATGTGCTCTATTTTTTGAAGTGTTTTGTTTTCTACTATTTTCCCAGTCTTTTATAGTTTTTTTTTGTGGCTCTCACTAATAGTTTGCCAGTAAACAAATGTGTAGTAGATATTTGTTGGCCAAGGGGATTCCACCTGAATCTGCCGTTCCTTATATAAGTTGACTTTACAATGGTCTTGATCGTTCAATCGGTTCGATATCTTACCTTTTTTTGGATTTTTTTGGTTATATACTTTGATGTCGTGACGTGATATTCGCTGGCGGTGCGTGATTAGTATTCGTAATACCTGAATTTGCCATTCCTTATGTAAATTGACTTTACAATGGTCTTCATCGTTCAATCGTTTCGCTGCCTTTCCTTTTTTTGGATTTTTTTGGTTACTTTGATGTCATGACGTGACATTTAAATTGTTCAGATATCCTTATGTCAGAGACTGATGTTTTTTACATCTTTTGTTTTGACTGAACCAAAGTTCCATATTTGGGCCTGATGCCAAAGGTACAGAAATATTAAAAGAAGAGACAGTGATGTTTTTTATTGACTGAGTTTTTAGTTCATTCAAAGTTATAAGTTAAATTTGAATTTAACAAAATTGAGCCTGTTGCCAAAGGTTAGTAATATTCGGAATGTTATTAACATTTCTTTTTTATAAAACATGGAACTCATTATATATAGTATTTGTGTTTTAGTTTGCATGTTTTGCCTTCTTCAGAACAATGGTGATTTCACATGCCTAATGTTACCAGGGCTGGCATTCAAAAAATCCCAGTGCATTGCTGAATCTGGTATACTGGACAAGTTTGATGTGAAAGGCGATGTATTTTTTAAATGCAGTGCCTCTGCTTATCAGTTTTTTCTATAAGCATATTATCTGGCATACTGTGATACCACCATTGTGTTCCCACTCCAATATCCTAATTTCAGGAATTCAGCGGGCATCCAGGCTACTGCATTCTATTAATGCCACGGCACAGCTAGTACAAGTACAGTACTGCAGTAAGTATTACTGGGTCTACTAGTTATTAATAAATGACTTAATCAATTTAGTCATATAAAAGTGTTTAATTCCCGCAGTTATTTTGGCTACCATCTGTTTTATATCAGTTATTTATGAAATTAGTCATATGTAAACCAATCAAACTTGAGTGCAAACACTTGCGCTCCTAGGTGTTTAGTTTTCACCACTTATTTTTTACAGTGTGACTTCGGTCATACACTTGAACTTGGACATTAACGTGGTATCCCTGAAATTTAGAGCCGATTTTACAATATTTTACTTAATCCTCGAGTTACGCAACTCCGGATTAAAACTTAATACCGGATCAAGGAAATCTGCATTTTACAATCATATTTGGGCCCGAGTTAGCTGACTCCAGAGTTTAAAAAATCACCAGCATTTCCCCTCTAACTTTTCAAAGGTTGGTACTAAATTTTGGCGTAGTTATGTTGTCAGCATTGTCATTATTTAAAAAATGGCGGAAGCTGGCAAGAAGAAGCGCGCGATAAATTTCTCGTTTGAAGACCAAAAAAGATTGATGAAATGCGTAAAAAAACATGCTGGGATCATTGAGTGCAAGAAAACCGACAAAGTAACTACAATTCAAAAGGTAGGTGCAATATTCTAGTCAATTTCTATGACTCACACATAAGAAAGAATACCTAGAACCAACTTGCAATTTTCTCTGTAACAAAAACCCAGGAAAAAAATTAATTGAAATCATTTTAACAGAACGAAGGTTGGGAGAAACTCGCCGAAGAGTTCAATTGTGAATCGGCATCTGGCGCAAGGACAGCTAGTGCCCTTCGTCTAAAGTTCAAGAACATGAAGAAAGAGTATCGCACTTTCAAAGCAAAGGTACGACAATCACAGTATGCAACCGGCGGAGGCCCAGCTACCGACATAGAGACTTACCCTCATCTCGACGATATGGACGAACTGGTTTTGCTGTCGGCTGAAGGGCTTTTCAACGCTAATGACGGCGACAGGCCCGTTGGGAAAAACCGGCCAAAACAGGATTGGGACGTAGAATCCAGAGATTCTTCTAACATGGATATGGAGCTCGAGTAGGTACTTATTCAACATCAGTTATTATAATAGAAAGATATTGAATTCAATTCAGTTTTTACCAAATATATGTACAATTTATTTAAAAATATCACCATTTCTTTTGTTTGTACATGACCAAACCATTTTCCGGGTTGAAAAGCCAATAATAATAGAAGAGCTACCGATAGATCTGGTTCCTGAAGAAATCAGTGCGGCACCACAACCACCAGATACAGACTGGGGGCACTACAATGTGGATATGGTCCGTCAACCAAAGCATGTTGCTTTAGTGCAAAGAGGTACATTACTAGTTAGTGGGTACTTCCCAAAATACAAAGAAAATTTTAAATTAGTAGGTACCTACTCAGAAAATATTATTTTTATCTTGGAAACACTAGGATGTGGTCTAGAAGTATATCTACAATAATAGAATATGTTGATAGTTTTACATGCAATGCAAAGAATTGTGTAGTAATAATATGATGTAATACCTTTTTGTCTTTCAGCAAAGCTTTCATCACCATTTTCCTGCTCGGTCTCACACACAGATTCTGTCCGCTCCGCACCAAGTTCTTCTGCCGAGTGTAAAACCGGCCCAGGTACATAATTCAAGCATGCAATACTACCAACACCATTCTAGAATCTAGTACAGGCATTGTAAAAAGGAAAAGTAAAAACAATCATTTTGTATTTTCCACGACTGTCCTAGGAAGTGCTAGTAACAAACCAGCGCCATTCAAATTCAACAAGAACCGGCCCAGCCTGCAAAGATTCAATGCATCCAAGCCAGCATCAGCGACAAACGCAAAATATGCTTTACTAGCCGAGTCGAAAAAAAATTTGGCTGACCTGCAACTAGAACTAATTAAAAAGGAAATAGCCATGAAAGAAGAAGTTCATAAAAGACAAATACAACTTCTTGACATGAAACATAAAGGACAGCTATTAGCTAATACACAACTAGAGCTGGATGAAGAAGACAGAATTTTCAAAGAACAGCTTCGTGAAAGGGAGCTGCAGCTCCTAGATTTGAAAATAGAAAATCAAAAACTGCAAAATAGAGTTCTGGAGCAAAATGGCAAAAAAAGTAACTAAATTAGCTTGCAAAATCATTTTTATCAAAATCAAATTCTCAGAAAGCAAAAACAAATAAATACTAGATTTAAAATATATTGTCACATGGTTTTATTCCAGGCAATAAATACGTTAGCAGAGTGAGTTGACTGTTTTTCAATTTTGAAGCTGATTTAGAAGTTCCTGAAAGTGAGTATGAATGAGAGTTTGCTGTACTGTTATATCTGCATGTAGATCAATTTGGATTGGAGCCACCTGCATCTGGTCTTCTTCCAGGTTCAAAACTAGTCCAAGTTCAGGATCTTGAGGCGGCTCACCTTCAACCGCATCGCATGCCATATTATGTAAAACAGCGGTTGCTACAATGATGGTCAGAGCATGGTCAAGGTTCACCCTCATTCCCAAAGACAAAATAGGAAACCGCCTTTCCCAAACGCCATATTGGCGTTCGACAGCATTTCTTGTCCGGATTTGTGCCTCGTTAAAAAGTTGTTCAGCTGGAGTTACAGGATTTCTCAGTGGTGTCATCATGTATTGGCTCAAGGTATACCCCGAATCACCAACAAGCAATCCATCCCCCATGTCACCGTTATCAAAGCATGCTTTTATGCGACTGTTATTGAAAATGGTACGATCATGGCAGGAGCAGGGCCAACGTGCAACTATGTCTAATATTCGCAGATTTGCTGCACAAATTGTTTGCACATTGACAGAAAAAAAACCCTTGCGGTTTCTGAACGTTTCAGCTTGGTCACCACCTAAAAACAGGCAAATATTTTGGGAATCAGTAAAAGAAAATGTATGGGATGAACAGTAGTTAAATACAAGCCATGCCATCCTGGGTAGAAAATAACACAACAAACCACAATCCAAAAACGTGCAAACTTACCAACAGACTGAATTTTCACATGTGTGCAATCTATAGCCCCAATGACGCGAGGAAATCTGGCTGCCCGATAAAAACCACGCTTCACATCTGCCAACTCTTCGGGAGTTTCAGGAAAGCGAATGATTTCCGGGCTGAGCCTGGCGATTGCACCAGATACTTTATGAACAATTGTGCATGCAGTAGAGATAGATATACCTGCAAAATCACCTGCTACAATAAGCATTGACCCACATGCAAAGAATCGCAATGTTAGTAATAGGCGGTTCATTGGCGATACCGCATCATTTTGGTCAGTGGGAGACTTGATATCGTCTTCAACTTGGTTGAACAGCTCCAGGACAGTAGGTCTTGTCATCCTGAAGCGCATAAAAAACTCTTTGTCCGTCCAGATAGTCCAGTGGTCAGGCCTCGGGCGAATGGTTTTTGCCGCTCTGCCGTGGGCTGCGATGTTGGCCATGGCGACATCGTCTTCATCCGACTCCTCATCGGTGAGGACTAACAGATTATGGTTTATCATCTGAAAGATCAAAAATCTTATAGAGTTACCATTTGATAGTCCATATAGCTATGAGGAGATATTTTTACCAATCATTTTACCTTACCTATCAATCTTTAACCTTAAAACGTCCAAAATGTTGGTTGTCATTCAAATGTGAAACCAAACCTAATTTTGCAATTCGTGTGTTTTTTATAGAGTGACTTGTTACAATCTATTTCATAATGATATCATAGCTAGGATTGAACACACAAAATAAACGTTTTTCATTATATTTACCTTCTTTTCACGTATTTGCAGCAGCAACTTGCAGGCGCAATGTTTGACAGCGAACTCGGAACACTGAGCTGTCACTCGAAATGGGCGGTTGTTTTCAAACAAGAAAAGAACAGCTGTGGTTCTTCGTCTTCCACAATAAACTGAGCCGTTCTTTTTACACACTTTAATTGTAAACGATTAACGATGTAGACTTTTTAATTATAAACGAACTAGTATGAAACTGCTGATATGAAGAAATGGTCGCCATCTTGATCACGGGTTATGTCTCTGATCCCAGCAAATATCCGGAGTTATCATAACTCTGGAGTTTGGCTCTAACTCGAGGATTAACTGTTTTGTAAAATGCAAAAAATTGCCTAATCCCGGATTATGGGTAACTCGAGTACGTAACTCTGGAGTTACTAATATTGTAAAATCGGCTCTTAGTGAATTGTGTCCGGCAAGTTCTGCAGATGACAGCAGCTGACGAGGTGGTGCGATCCATTTCAAGTCCCGTGCTGCGTCGGGCATTGCGTGCTCAAGGCGCAACAACGCCGATCTCAGACTTGTTGCACTTGTCACCTCGGTACACACTAGGCTGAAGGATGCACCTAAACCTGTGTACCATGGTCCATGCCTAGCTAACCGTGCAGCAAGAAATCTCTCAGTTCTCAGCAGCAATACCAAGGGAATTGCAGACTAATATACCTGCTGCCAAAAAGGAAAAATTGTTCAGCTCCAGTGTGAGGCAAGAGTGTTTGCAGTCGCAAACGGTTTGCGATGTTAGGCAAGATCCTCGAGTGCAGGGGATGCGTGGATAAGAAATGATATCCAACCAGGATTGGAAAAGTTCAACTGCTCCCCTGCCGATACTTTTGATTAATCAAATTGAAACCTCTGCGTTGCATGAAGTCATGTGGTTCTTTGATAACATCAGTGCCAGGTTTATAGGTTTTCATATCAACTTTGTTATCAATTCAATTTCGCATCGAATTTGTCATACCATGGCATGAGATGCATAAACACTCTTTGGCCAACAGCCGTGTCGAAGAATCGCGATGTCAGCGCCGATGCCGGTCCCAACAGCGACTCACCCTCGCACCGAGCGTACACTCGCCGAGTACACTCGGCGCCGGGGGACGTCGCGTACACATCGCCCATGGAGTACGCGACGTATTGCCCGCCAAGTAGCACATCGCCCATGGAGTACGCGACGTATTGCCCGCCAAGTAGCACATCGCCCATGGAGTACGCGACGTATTGCCCGCCAAGGAGCACATCGCCCATGGAGTACGCGACGTATTGCCCGCCAAGGAGCACATCGCCCATGGAGTACGCGACGTATTGCCCGCCAAGGAGCACATCGCCCATGGAGTACGCGACGTATTGCCCGCCAAGTAGCACATCGCCCATGGAGTACGCGACGTATTGCCCGCCAAGTAGCACATCGCCCATGGAGTACGCGACGTATTGCCCGCCAAGGAGCACATCGCCCATGGAGTACGCGACGTATTGCCCACCAAGGAGCACATCGCCCATGGGGTACGCGACGTGTTGCCCGCTTTGGTATATACATCGGGGAGGCGGCGGTCGCCCTCTCAAGGTCAAGGGCAGCAATCACAGTCGCACAGCCTCTTACTCGCCGCTCGGACCATGGGCTTGTTCGGATAAAGCCGGGCACCGTCGCCGTGGCGTAATCAACCAACGCATCGAACCTCGTTAGCATCGACCATGTCGGCGCTGCAGCCAAATGACGCATTACATATTGCATCGCTGCACCAATGCACCAATGCACATTGCAGTGCACCGGGTTTTTGTCCCCGTTGCAAGCCCGCGGTCATTTTAACTGCAATTCACATCCAATGCGATCAGGCAAATAACAGTATGGGACTCCAGCTCGCAGCACGGCATTATAAGCTTACTATAGGCTCCCAAGTAGCGACAACTTTGATGCAACAGACAAATAACAGTATGGGACTCCAGCTCGCAGCACGGCATTATAAGCTTACTATAGGCTCCCAAGTAGCGACAACTTTGATGCAACAGACAAATAACAGTATGGGACTCCAGCTCGCAGCACGGCATTATAAGCTTACTATAGGCTCCCAAGTAGCGACAACTTTGATGCAACAGACAAATAACAGTATGGGACTCCAGCTCGCAGCACGGCATTATAAGCTTACTATAGGCTCCCAAGTAGCGACAACTTTGATGCAACAGGCAAATAACAGTATGGGACTCCAGCTCGCAGCACGGCATTATAAGCTTACTATATAGGCTCCCAAGTAGCGACAACTTTGATGCAACAGACAAATAACAGTATGGGACTCCAGCTCGCAGCACGGCATTATAAGCTTACTATAGGCTCCCAAGTAGCGACAACTTTGATGCAACAGGCAAATAACAGTATGGGACTCCAGCTCGCAGCACGGCATTATAAGCTTACTATAGGCTCCCAAGTAGCGACAACTTTGATGCAACAGGCAAATAACCGACGGGCATAAACGTAGCATGATGCCAGTCCTACAGTTTCGCTGCAGTTTAGTTAGTCTCAGCACACAAGCGCACGCCGCATTGTTTGCGGCTAGCTAGAATTTCGATATGGTATCGTCGCGTTTGCCCCATTAAGGGCCATCTCTGCTGTACTTTGTCAACTGCTCCTGCTTTTGTGCAGCATCAGCAGCAGCATCAGCATCGGCATCAGCAGAATCAGCTTGGAGGTGTCGTGGCGACGTTTAGCCACGGCGGGAGATGGCGACCGCGCTCTGAGCGTCGGCCATCACGACCGCGTCCGCATGAATGGAGGCGATAGAACGGAGGAAGCGCGGTAGAGGGGCACGGGGCACGGGGCACGGGGCACGGGGCACGGGGCATTCGAATGTATAGAGACTTTGCACCGTCGCGTAAGCCCGTCCGTGCACCGTGCAGAAGCGTCATATCTATACTGTGTTTCAAGATTTCGATGTCGTACACTAAACTCCATTTCACGTTCAGAAGGAAAATGGATTTGTATATTCCTTGAGGACCCACTGCTGCTTGGCACTAGCTAAGAGTTTCAAATCTGCCCATAGATTATACAATAAAATGCACGCGCAGTCGGAGAAAAAGCCGGCGATCGGCGGACACTCGACGTCGACGAGGACGCCACCATCGCCGTCGGCCCAGCAATCCGCACACACAAAAGCCCGTCGCGCGGCCACTGAGCTTATATAGAGATACAGCAGCACCAGCTGACAATGAACCGATCAGCTCCCGTCTGCGTCTATACACCTAAATAGCTACTGGGAAAAAATACGATATAATATAGTTTAAAATTGAAATTCTCGAGTACGAAGACGTTGAGCACAAAATCGACTTAAATGTAACTCGCAAGTCATCGTTGTATATAGGTACGCTGCATTAGACTTTCGAGCGATTCCCCATAGCGAGCGAAATCGCCCGGCAGGCCGGCGTGTACAAGAATTCCCCGAGTGCCTTTTATATCCACCGAGTACCTTCATAGGTCGTTCGTCACAAGTACCTTTCAGTGCGGCGGGCCGTGAGTACCCATGGTCCGAACATGGCTGCTCTTTCACGGTGCCATGGTCACATGATGGGAAACAATGTGCGACGGGCCGTGAGTACCCATGGTCCGAACATGGCTGCTCTTTCACGGTGCCATGGTCACATGATGGGAAACAATGTGCGACGGGCCGTGAGTACCCATGGTCCGAACATGGCTGCTCTTTCACGGTGCCATGGTCACATGATGGGAAACAATGTGCGACGGGCCGTGAGTACCCATGGTCCGAACATGGCTGCTCTTTCACGGTGCCATGGTCACATGATGGGAAACAATGTGCGGCGGGCCGTGAGTACCCATGGTCCGAACATGGCTGCTCTTTCACGGTGCCATGGTCACATGATGGGAAACAATGTGCAGCGAGCCCAAATCATGACATGTCATGCGTCGGCTGACGCAAGAGTTACAGGGGGTGTGGTGAGGGGGGGGGGGACGGGGTCCTCCATCGCACTCCAGCTCACACAAAGCGTACAACATGCAGATCGTGGTACGGGGGGGGGGGGGCGCCTAAGAAACGACTTGACATCCACGCACGGCGAGCCTCGCATGTAGCGGCTTATCGCGAACCTCCAATCTACCGATCGAAAGTGTGTATCGGCAAGCATCTCGTCCGCCAGCATATATAAAAGTATTTGTTTTGATCAGCTGCCGGTGATGAAATTGATCAGTCTCCTCTGTGCTGCATGTATTCGTGCGGCCAGCAGTGGCCATTCGGCGATCAGGTTAGACTATCGGAGTGCCGGTCGGGCCGTTGGTTCGGACCTATCGCAAGCCACGGCAGGCGACTGCAGGCGACTTTTCAATCGACATCGGACGATATACGATGTGCCGTGCTTTGGCACGCAAGCGTCTAATTAGGCCCGAACCCACGGCTGCTTCGGCTGTCCGATAGCTGCACTTGGGTACCAGCCCCGGCGAGGGGTGGCCACAGTCCGCATGGACTCATTAATCCCGTTGTTTTAAATCCGGGGAGCTTAACTTCCGCGGAGCTCGGACAGCACCCCTGCGCAAAAATCACTACCAAGTACTGCCTGTCTGGGAAAACAGCGATACCGCGCGTGGACGCCTAACAGCTCGTTATCATCCGCGCGTGGACCTCGTTATCGTCCGCGCGTGGACGCCTAACAGCTCGTTATCGTCCGCGCGTGGACGCCTAACAGTTCGTTATCGTCCGCGCGTGGACGCCTAACAGCTCGTTATCGTCCGCGCGTGGACGCCTAACAGCTCGTTATCGTCCGCGCGTGGACGCCTAACAGCTCGTTATCATCCGCGCGTGGACCTCGTTATCGTCCGCGCGTGGACGCCTAACAGCTCGTTATCGTCCGCGCGTGGACGCCTAACAGCTCGTTATCGTCCGCGCGTGGACGCCTAACAGCTCGTTATCGTCCGCGCGTGGACGCCTAACAACTCGTTATCGTCCGCGCGTGGACGCCTAAAAGCTCGTTAACGACCGCGCGTGGACGCCTAACAGCTCGTTATCGTCCGCGCGTGGACGCCTAACGCTCGTTATCGTCCGCGCGTGGACGCCGAACAGCTCGTTAACGACCGCGCGCCGTCAAAACCTGGTTACCATTATAATGGCCCACTAAAGTTTGTGATTAATTAAAAATTAATTCCGAATTACAGTAGATATTTTAATAAATATATGGGCAATGTCTCCGGGGCAGCATTAATATGGAAGAGCTGCCCGATGAGAGGAGATGAGATGAGATGAGATGAGATGAGATGAGATGAGATGAGATGAGATGAGATGAGATGAGATGAGATGAGATGAGATGAGATGAGATGAGATGAGATGAGATGAGATGAGATGAGATGAGATGAGATGAGATGAGATGAGATGAGATGAGAGCTGTTGGTTCAAGCAGCGCGTTGGTTAGTCCCGTGGACGACGAGTTACGTTCCTCGTCGCCCCTCGAGCCATTGACCTTGGCGCGCGGTGCGGCCACGTCAGGAATTAGCGCTGCTGGAATTAGCACCCGCGAAACGCTGGCCCCGGCACCGGCCAATTCGCCTTTAACGTATCAATCGGCAGTGCGCAGTCCGCACTGGCATGTGCTGCCAGGTGACGTCACTCAACGGACACGATTTGAGTCGTGACAGGCTAGGGTATCATGAATGAAAACACTCACGTGCAGAGCTCGCATCGACGAATAATGAACTAAACAAAATGATCCACATTTTCCAGCCAAGTTTTAAAAGTTCGATTGGCGCAGGATATTGGACGGTAGACGTATATATACGAAATACGATTGCCCCAGAGGCTTAATCCCAAATGTAGGATTGCCCCAGTATGTCTTAATTCCAGTGCACACAGCTCATGTCGCCATATCGTTCCACAGACTGTTGTTAGGGCGCGCAGCTCGGCGCAGTCGGGTTACCCGGGCCGACTGCGCGCGATACGCAGTGGGGACTAATTGACTGCGCGCGATACGCAGTGGGGACTAATTGACTGCGCGCGATACGCAGTGGGGACTAATTGACTGCGCGCGATACGCAATGGGGACTAATTGACTGCGCGCGATACGCAGTGGGGACTAATTGACTGCGCGCGATACGCAGTGGGGACTAATTGACTGCGCGCGATACGCAGTGGGGACTAATTGACTGCGCGCGATACGCAGTGGGGACTAATTGACTGCGCGCGATACGCAGTGGGGACTAATTGACTGCGCGCGATACGCAGTGGGGACTCATTGACTGCGCGCGATACGCAGTGGGGACTGATTGACTGCGCGCGATACGCAGTGGGGACTAATTGACTGCGCGCGATACGCAGTGGGGACTAATTGACTGCGCGCGATACGCAGTGGGGACTAATTGACTGCGCGCGATACGCAGTGGGGACTAATTGACTGCGCGCGATACGCAGTGGGGACTAATTGACTGCGCGCGATACGCAGTGGGGACTAATTGGCTGCGCGCGATACGCAGTGGGGACTAATTGACTGCGCGCGATACGCAGTGGGGACTAATTGACTGCGCGCGATACGCAGTGGGGACTAATTGACTGCGCGCGATACGCAGTGGGGACTGATTGACTGCGCGCGATACGCAGTGGGGACTAATTGACTGCGCGCGATACGCAGTGGGGACTGATTGACTGCGCGCGATACGCAGTGGGGACTAATTGACTGCGCGCGATACGCAGTGGGGACTAATTGACTGCGCGCGATACGCAGTGGGGACTAATTGACTGCGCCAACGCGCAGCTGTAACAAGGAGCTTGCAGGAAGGTCGATGCGAAGGCTCCCTTCTAGACAAAGATGTCGCCAACACAATCTGCAGTGCACACAAATTGTGACACTTCAGCAAAGTGTTGCAGGACCATCCTAGGAAATCGCTTACCGCAGTCAAAGACGAATTGCATGTTTGGCCACGTGTGGAAGTTAGAGAGTGCACCAAGGTACACGTTAGGCGTCATACACGTTACGCACACCATTAGTCGAGTATAAAATGCTTGTCACGTTAGGAAGGAGAGTGGATTAATCTTCATCGAGGACCCACTGCTGGTAGACACGAGCTATGAGTTCCAAAACTGATTATATAGTCTTGTCATGCTCAAGACATGGCTTGTAACTTTTGAAACTCTTAGCTCGTGTCTCAGCAGTGGGTACACTTGGAAGATGCAGATCCGCTCTCCTTCTCAACGTGAAATGGAGTTTAGGACCCCATGCGCGTGGTTTTCTGGTGGGTTTCGAGGTGGTCATGCAGCCCGCCAAATCTCTAAGCCAAGTTTCACGGACATTTCGCTTCCCATGCGTTTTCCGCGGGGTTTGCGGTTCACCAGGAAGTAGGTATACTCCCTAGCACGCTGACATACGATTGACACTAACTTTACAGCACAGCAAGAAGTAACTCATATAGGGTATGTAATGCCAGCTAATAAGTTACCATGATGCCTCCACATCGCTATTAAATTTTTTTCGCCGTGTCGCGGTCATGAATCGACAACTTCTAAAAATCAGAGGGAGGGCAAGCAATTAGATGAGTTACGTTCCACCTCGGCATCCACAGCGACAGCAATCGCGCTCTGGGAGCCGACAATAAACGTCTTAAATCAATAACAATAGACAAGAGAAGAGAAGACACACACTGATCACCGATCTGCAGGCGTGTATCGCAATCCGCGGCAACAATCCCGTCGCCGCTTGCCGGTGGAAAAATCCGATGTACGAACAAATGGCTGCATGAGCTGGGTCAGAGAGCATTGTACCGTCGTCATCGCGAGCGCAGGCAAAAATTAACGATAGACAAAAAGAATTTCCCTCCAGAACCTGGCCCCGTATTATAATGTGGATTATAATAACGGCGATCATTCCTAATGCTACGTTTCAGATCGGATCCATCGCTTCGGGTAGATCGTTAGATGATCGTCCGATTTATGTTCATGCAGCCTGTTTACTCTATGGAAACACTCTATGGATAGCTGGCTCACAGCTTTATATGCTCGATAACTTGACTCGTAATAAATCAACGGTCGACCGAAATAGTTTCCGAGAACCGTGGTTAAATGAAATCATTAAGATTATGGAGCATATACGACATCTGGGGCCGCGATGTCGGCGCTGGCGATCGATTCGATCTAGCCGCGTAAGTGGAGCGTGGCGAAGATGGATCGAACCGACGCGTCACTGGCCGCGATGCATTGATGGACACGTAGTACCTATACCTATACCTATACGTATACGTATACCTATACCTATACCTATACCTATACGATGGGTGCACTGTCGCATTAGGAGGGCTCCACAATCACATGACCTGCAGCCACGTATTTTCAAGTGCACCAGCCTCGCAGACTACAGTATACAGTGCATCGCTAGGCTGGTCGCGATATTCTAATGCAGACCGCTATACCATACGAGAAACCAGTTTCCTTATCACCGGCTCTCATGCTGCTTCTAACTAAACTAATCGCGCTGTGGTCATTTCAAATTAGTCAACCAACAACTTAGAATGCGTCAAAAATGCCATTCGTACTCGAACGAGCACACGCGAACTTCTGATTTAATTAGGGAACATGATGCTTAAATGCCGGCAGGAAAGATTGTTATATCATTGTTTTAAAAGCTTGACCATTTCTTTCGCGTTCGCTCCGCTGGCCAGCAAAAATGTTCACTACATCAGCTTTTCGCATATTTTAAGTGTATAAAAAAAACGCGATCATTCAACAGGCAAGGATTTTATCAATGGTCGATTCTTTAAAGACACTACGGCTGCGATTGTGCAACTTTTAACAAACCCGAGTGGTTTGGTGATTTCTAGAACCATTCCGACGCCCCCTTAAACAAGAACTGCCGTTCCCCTCGCTCTTCGCTGGGGGCAGCAGCTTTGACCATCAGGCTTCCGTGAGGCCGCCATAAGGTAGGCCATCGCTGGCAGCGACAGCCGGTGATCGAACCACAGGTCGTGTCGTCGACTGCTGCATCGACTGGACCCGAACGCTCGACGACGTGCATCCGTGCATCCGTGCATCCACGCACTCGGAAACACCGCTCCACACGGGAGCCCCGCGTGCGTTCATCACGGACACACCGATTTGCATTTCTTAATTCATTTTCTCTCCTTCTCTGAACAGCGGAGCGAGTCGAACACATAATATATAACAAGTTCCAATCCCAAGTTATTAAAAATGTTGCCGCGTAAATAATATGTTTGAAAGGCAGCCGCTCGCGCCGGCTCTTAGGCGACGGCTTGCCTTGTGATGTCCATTCTTTGCGTTTCCTAACTATAATTATACAGTTGAGTCGACGAAATCAAGATTGAGATAAACGAGCCCCAGATCTAATCGGCGACCGGCCACTGCGACTCCACGACGGCAGCTACTGGAATCTGGCCGCGGCGAGGCCCACGCCCACAGCCTGGACGGGGTCCTGCTACCCCTTTGCCCCCTGGCCCACGCCCAGAGCCTGGACGGGGTCCTGCTCCCCCCTTGCCCCCTGGCCCACGCCCAGACGCCTGGACGGGGTCCTGCCCCCTGCCCCCAAGTCCCCTGGCCCACGCCCAGAGCCTGGACGGGGTCCTGCTCCCCCCTGCCCCCTTGTCACCTGGCCCACGCCCAGACGCCTGGACGGAGTCCTGCCGCCTCTGTTCCCTTGCCCCCTTGTCACCTGGCCCACGCCCAGACGCCTGGACGGGGTCCTGCCCCCTGCCCCAAGCCCCCAAGTCCCCTGGCCCACGCCCAGAGCCTGGACGGGGTCCTGCTCCCCCCTGCCCCCTGGCCCACGCCCAAACGCCTGGACGGGGTCCTGCTCCCTCCTGCCCCCTTGCCCCCTTGTCACCTGGCCCACGCCCAGACGCCTGGACGGAGTCCTGCCGCCCCTGTCCCCCTTGACTCCCGGCCATGCATAATTCCTGTCTGGGCACTCAACGTTGATGACTCTCTGTTGCGCAGGCGTCGTGCGACGCCGCTGGGATATTGTCGGTTAGACGGATGAATAACATTCCGAGGCGGCGACGTCTGGACAGGTGAAAAACGAGCAGCAAGCGCGTCGGTCGCGCGGGACGCCGAGCGACCGCGACCCCGTCGATTGGGTATATTACAGACCGTCGGGTGCAGGATGCCCTAACTTGTGTGTGTTTAATATTGCATCATGATAATGCCATAGACTAAGAGCAGCGTAGCAGACAGACATTTGCCGATTGGGATGGCTGGCCCTTAGAGCACTCGTCGCGAATAATTTAGCGTTTCGACCACTTAAAAAGGAATAAAAGCTATATACGATGTCCGCAATCCGCATTGCCCTGCTCTCTTTATCTCCCTATCTCTCTCTCTCCGTGTGTGTACCCACCTTTCTGCATGGCAACATCTATTTGCTTGCCCTCCAATCTGCAGTAATGTAGACACACAAGCGATTAACTATGAATTTCCTCATATAAAACATGTACACCCCAGTGCTCGTTTAACAGTAGGGGGATATGTAATGCTGGCAGATTGCGCGAATAAAGTCGTCGAGTAATTACTTCGGATTCCTGAGCCAAGCGCATGGCGTGCGGCGCGCGGCAGTAAAAAGCGCTTCCGACTTGCTGCACATGCGCACATGCAGTTGCATGTGCGCATGTGCAGCGATCCAGGATACAGGACGTGTTACCTCGTGTGCACATGCAAAGTGTAGTTTGGTGTCCGGGATTTTTCCAGGAACGAGCAATGCACTCAGGCAACGGCGCATTCATTGCAATGGGACGCACTGATGGAATCTCGTTCAAGGGCAAAGCTCGAGATGCGACAATATCTATCCGGATATGGCAGGAGAAGTGGCCATAGAAGAGGATATATCCAATGAGCCGGTCGTGGCAGTTCGCGTAAATTTCAATCCAGGCTTTTGCCAATCGCCTTGGCATCTAACCAGGACTACAGCCCTGTGCCCTTTCTCAGGTGAGACGTCCTGAAATGAGAGCGAAAACTCCAAGGTCGCCAATGTTACCACATGAAACAAATGGAAGCTTATTATCCCATCTGATTTGATCTCACCTTAGGTGAAAAGTACACCAGAACACATCGCATTCTCACCAGGACACACGGCATGATCGAGCACTGGAAGACAGCGTTAACCTTGGCCGATCTTGGCAAGACTAGTTTGCCATGTGAAACGCGTCGGACGCGGCGGTCCATCCCCTTCGCCAGCACACGGGCGAGCTGCCCGGGCTGTCCGCGGCGCCGCGCACTCTGCTATTATCTTGTCAGCCGGTCAGGCCGGGCCGGGCCGGGCGAGGGCCCCGTCAACGAGGGCCGAGTCCGCCCCGAGCAGCCCGATCCGCAACCGCAACGGGTCTTTCACTGCAGCGCGCCCGCTTGTTTGCATCTCTAAGCGGCTTGAGCTTTGCGGTGAATGCTGCGAGCGAGCGAGCGCGGGCTGACAGGTCGACTTCACGTGGCACCCGATGCTAACGTCTGCAGTGTGGACACGCACCACCTTTGTGCAAGCGTGCACAGCGCTTCGTAAGGGGCCACTTAGCCATAGGACATCTGTAGAGCGTTGCAAAAAGCCCCACTGATTACTGAAATAAGGGCACCTTTAGTGCTGTAAAGCGCAGTCATACGTAGGAGACTACACTGCCAGAAGGGCACCTCACAATCAACAATGTTTCAAGTATACTGGAACCAAGTCAAACAGTTACTATGATAGGTACCTAGAAATTGGATAATATGTGTACGATACAGATGAGTGTTTTGTATAGGTATATGTAATGATGGTAACGAAACAGTGACACCGGGTCACGTACAGACCCCTCCCCTCCCCCGCAACCCCACCCATCCCATTGAAACTGGGTCGAAATTGCATTTCCACCGAGCTCGCCCAGCTGCACAGTCGATTCCCTCCCGATTTCCGATCGCCACGAACGGGTCCGATCATCACCCAGCCCGGCAATGCAGCCACACGAAATGTTACCCTACTATGTAAGTATACCAGTACCTACGGTGATTATACCAAACGCAGGCAATTATCGGCTAAACACAACGTGTTAGCACGCCTCGGTTCCAAGAAACCCGACGAGGAAGACGACCGGCCACCACGGCGTCACATGATTGATTTTCGAGCGCGCGTCCACAATGCTTATCGAAGACCGCCCCGTCCCGTGCCCGTGCCCCGTGCATTGGCCTCCCATGCATGTGCTGCACGGGTTATTAGCGTGGCCATCGGTAGGTGGATTGTGTTTGCCCCAACGGAGGCATTCTTCTTGGAAGTATGACCGACGCGATCGCCCGCGCAGATTGCAAGTGTGCAGCCCGTGCGGCGGGCGAGTGCTAGTCACTAGTCAGTACGGTACCCGCCTATCTGATACACACGGCCGATCGGCCATCGCTGAGGATCGCGCTCGTGAGGCGGCCAGGACATAACCTAGAAATAATAATATGTAAGCGCTTTGTACGACGCAATGGTTATCAGAGCCATCGCGGCTGGCCCCGGAAACTGGACCAAATCGCGGGTTAAACGGCCGATTAGCGATAAACAGCGAATGCCAGCACGGTTTACGACGAGGAAGCGAGTCTACGAGTTTATAGAGATTGCGTCACAGCAAAGTGCTGTGCTTTAGGCATCAGGTGCATTTAGCATGTCTTTACCAAGGATGTACAGTTTCGTGTATAAGGGTGAAAAGGAGGCGCCGGGATTCGAACCGACGGCACGCCACAGGAAATCCCACCGCCACAGCCACCACTTAATTGCCTTCCAAAGCGCTCACAGCCGAGGGAAATCAACCCAAGACGCTGCTGCAGCGCGATCAATTCGATTCGCGGAGTCGATTGTTAAAACAAGAGTTATTACGGCACGAATAATACAGGCACAACAAGTTGGCTGAAATATTTGCAGATGCGCCACGGCCACCAATTTGCTTTGCCAAATTTTGCCTACGAAATTCATCTCTAGCGGCGTGGCGGCGGCGGGGCGAAAGAAAACAATCGGCGCGCGGTAAGTGCGAACGGGACTAGCGATGCCCGAACGATTGAAAATTCAATATCGCCGAGCGCTAGAAATTGTCAAAAGAAACTGAAGACGCGTCGAGCGGAGGGGCAAAAAGATCGCGGGACGCGCAAGGGAAGCGAGTGTGTTTTTCCCCGCAGCCAAGCTCCACGGCTGTCGGCTCGATGCGATGCGATGGGATGGGATGCGATGCGATCGAGACAAATCGAGCAAATTGAATGTTGCCATCCATGCGGACCACCGGCCACGTCGCGCGGCCCAGGTGTGCCCCACAGCCCAGAGGTTTCCCCTGGGCCAGAGGTGCCCCCTAGCCAGAGGTTCCCCCGAGCCAGAGGTTCCTTCTAGCCAGAGGTTCCCCCTGGCCCAGAGGTTCCCCCGAGCCAAAGGTTCCTCTTAGCCAGACGTTCCCCCGAGCCAGAGGTTCCCCCGACCAATTGATGGATTTTCAAGCTTACTAGCAGTATGGGCCCGTGCTACGCACGTATAGTGCACTGCATCTGAGGGCATGCTAGTACTTTCCAGTTCATGGCTCCAAATATTTATTATTTCTTAAAATTAATATTTATTAAAACTCTTTGCTCATATAAGTGGTGGAGAGCAAAATCGCCACCCGTCCACAAAGTGAAATGTTTTTCACTGAAAGAACCCGATGAAATTACCGGAACAAACTCACATCACCATGAACGTGAAGAAAATGTTAAGATCATTCAGTGTTAAGCTCCAGCTATAGGATGAAGCCCTTTCCTTCGACGCTAGTACCCTATGCCCTGCGGGCATACCCGGTAGCCGGGTTATAACTAAAATATGGCCCCAGGCCATAACCTAGGTCCTAGGACTTGGGACCAAAACGTAACAACATTTTGTTGCTCGTAATTCATAATGTCATTATCCCAATCCAGCTTGCCGGAAAAAAACTTTAAGTTTAATTTGCAAAGTTGCATTTGAAAATGTCCAACGCCAAAAGGTGTAGCAAATGTCAAAACTCATATTTCAACACAAATTTCATTAATCAATTAAATTTCTTTTGATATACTATCCAATAGTATTATAATGCACAGATATATATATATATATATATATATATATATATATATATATATATATATATATATATATATATATATATATATATATATGCCAATTTACGTTTGTTAAAAACGTAATTGATAGCATCAATTACCTAGATCTGGCAAGACTGCGCAAAACTTTTCTTGCTGACTACACAAAAATAGTGTATTGAACATTTTAGAAGCTAAGCGGTATATATAACTCCGCCTGAAATTTGTCCGCAATCAATTCCTTACATTTTATGCAAATCAAAATCTTTTATTGATGTTTCTTGTCGGTTTTGGATGTTTTTCTAAGGAGTTTTGCTTTCTGTATACCTGATGACGTGTAAATAGCTACATTCACTGCGTAAAAGATAAATTCATGGATTCATTCACCTTGCTGTGGTATGAAAACAAAACAAAAGAATTCATCTGTCACTCTGAATGCCAAAACATTTCAATTCCACGTAATATGATCGCAAATAGGAGCGTTTTGACAAAATTTCTTCCATAAATTCACAATGCATGCGATAATAGTCACCTAGACAAAGCGGATCAGTAAAAAGGTAAGATTTGAACGATTTAAAAATCGAGCTGGGCTGCAAGGTTCTACTCAATCATGCAAGCCAAAATCAATCAGTTTTTTCAATATTTCACCTAAAAAACACTTTCAAATCGCTGTAAGAATGTCGGCTCTGGATGTTAATCAATATTTTGAACATTTATAAACCATTCCCACCCGTTTTCAGCCGATTTTCGCGATTTCTATCAAGAGTTAAATTCGGTGAAACATAGTCCCCAGCCAGCCAGCCAGCCAGCCAGCCAGCCAGCCAGCCAGCCAGCCAGCAAGACAGCACAGACTAAAAAGTTGAACATCGCCATTTTAACGGTTTTATATAAGGTTACAAAAGTCCGTTTTCCGAATTTCCAATAATATTACGTTTCCACCCCCATTCGGTTTAAATCACTTGAATTGCCAATACGCAAGCTGCAGCCTCCAAGCCAACAAGCATCCTTCAAGTCGCAAAACCTGCCACGAAGCCTTCCACCAAAACCCAGTCAGCGTTTCAACTCCACGTCGCTCCCCGGTGATCCTCCACTCGCCGTGCCATCGCGGTCGCCCACAACGCCCCACGAGGGCGATGTCCACGTCGCCTGGACTGTGTCCCACGAGGGCGATGTCCACGACGCCTGGACTGTGTCCCACGAGGGCGATGTCCACGACGCCCGGACCGTGTCCCACGAGGGCGATGTCCACGACGCCTGGACCGTGCCCCACGAGGGCGATGTTCACGTCGCCTGGACTGTGTCCCACGAGGGCGATGTCCACGACGCCCGGACCGTGCCCCACGAGGGCGATGTCCACGTCGCCTGGACTGTGTCCCACGAGGGCGATGTCCACGACGCCTGGACTGTGTCCCACGAGGGCGATGTCCACGACGCCCGGACCGTGTCCCACGAGGGCGATGTCCACGACGCCTGGATCGTGTCCCACGAGGGCGATGTCCACGACGCCTGGACCGTGTCCCACGAGGGCGATGTCCACGACGCCCGGACCGTGTCCCACGAGGGCGATGTCCACGACGCCTGGACCGTGTCCCACGAGGGCGATGTCCACGACGCCTGGACCGAGTCCCACGAGGGCGATGTCCACGACGCCTGGACCGTGTCCCACGAGGGCGATGTCCACGACGCCCGGACCGTGTCCCACGAGGGCGATGTCCACGACGCCTGGACCCTGTCCCACGAGGGCGTTGTCCACGTCGCTCCCCGGTGATGAACATCTGCCCCGAACCGCCGCGATCTCTGCACGCCCGACCGACCTTACGATGGTAAGCAGCTACATCCGGACAAAAACCGCGCACTGGCCGATGTGAACAATCGCAACGCATTGCCAAGACGTCTGCATGATTGACAGGCATGAGATGATGTTTTTGGATAAAAAAACTCCGCGGTTACCAGTTTGAGCTGCAGCCAATATCGAAGAGTGAGACACAATCGCGAGCGAGGATTTGATGCAAGGAGGGGTCGTTGTGTAGAAAACCGAGCTACGGCAGAGGCCGATCAGAAGACATCAAATCTTGATTAGACTAGCGACTGGCCCGGAGGATTCAAGCACATACATCCCGACCGCCGACGACGACGACGACGACGATCGACCGGCGATCATTCTGCGCCGTCATCTGGTCAAACATGGCGCGGGTTCAGGGGACAAACGGGCACTCGATCTATCACCGGCCGCGCGCTGCAAACAACAACAGGCCGTCCGAAGCGCGCGAGTCACTCCGAAATGCTGCACGCTCTCACACCTAGAATGTTGACCTCTGACAATCGGGCCGAGTCCGAGCGATGGGCGTCGATAATGTCCTTGTATAGAGAGAAATTAGGTGCGTGGACCGCGACGTCAGTGACAGCCGTCGGGGCAATAGTAGGTCCGCGATGGGTCGTCATCTGGTTCGAAGGCAGATGCGAGAGAGGGAGATACCCAACGATAATTGGCATAGTGACGCAAAAAGCATCGCACTAACGAACGAGAGAGCCACACGTTGTGTTGCGAGCGTAGGAAATCATGAATGGGCGAGCTGTCAGATTTGAATGGCACGTCAGCCAGTCAGCCAGCCAGCCAGCCCAGCGAGTATGTTGTGTGTGTCGCGCGAGGTAATATCTACACGGGGCATCACTAGTGTTCGTGGCATTGCCCGGCCGTGATCATCCATCCTCGTCATCCGAGTGCCGGAAGAAGGCGATCTCTGGTCGCAGCGGGCGCGCCGCGTCGTGGAGGCACACATTTGCATTTCGGTCTGCGCGCAATGTACAGTACAGAGAGCGCGCGGCGAGCGAGTCGGCGTCGTCGAGACGAGGAAGGAAGCGCCGAATCCGAGGCTCGGCCGCCCGGCGATGAGTGAGTGAGTGCGAACCAAGACTTCTCGGAAACGACTTGCTAACAAGGCAAACGAAGGGCCCCACGACGAAAATAACGAGGATGATAACTCGAAGCACACACATCACGTGTAATTACTGTAATTTAATCATGCTCGAGAACCGCTCATTTGTGACTTGGCTGCAGAACGAGTCGGCCAGCAAACTACTACACCTACCTATACTTGATGGCGCTTTGTATAATACTATAGTATACTGCGTCTATCCCTACTGATTTCTGATTTCTGTTCGAAACACAATGCAAATTAGTATGAGCGAGTTTCAGATTTCCGGGAAACCATTTAGAAGCCGCGCGGATCACATAGTGTTTTTTGAGCGACATTACAGCACCAAATTCACATAAGGGTCTTGATGCAAATGGTCATGAGAGGGTCACAAATGAGTGCATCTTCCGTGTAGGCATATAATATGTTAGTGTGTAGAAAATGGTAATTCGGCGTCGCTGCAGACGAATAGCACGTAGCCCTCTGTCGGGCTGCTAGCCGCGTATCACGGTAGACGCGTGACGTTAGCATGCCGGGCACGTCCATGCACACTGTGCACGCACCGGCCAAAAGACTGACAAGCGTCCGTCGCAAGTCGCGTTAAACACCGGGCCAGCACCGGCCAAGACAAACGGCCGACGTCGCATCGCTCGGCCCACTCGTCCGAATGTTATCATTTAATAGAATCCACACATACAGACACAGACACACACACACACACACACACACACACACACACACACACACACACACACACACACACACACACACACTCGGCGACCGCACGACGAAGACGTCGAGAGAGTGCAGTCTATTACCGTCGCCGAGACCGCGCGGCACTTCCGAAAGAACTCAATCAAAGAATGGACGGGTACCCGGGGCCGTGCGCTGAATAATACGCGCGCGGGATGCAGTGCGTAATGCATGCAGATTCTATTGAGTCTTTCACCCAGCCAGCTCCGGTGGATAATGGCTCTAAGATATCGAGAGCGCAAGCGGTCTGCTTTGATCTCGAGCAATTAGCATTGTACGCGCCGCGCGTTCCCATGGATTTGTCGGCCTATCACGGATGCCATGCCATTGTGGAGGCATCGCGGATCGGAAACACACTACTATAGTGCAAGTTTCAATTAGGTCTCATTCGCCTTCCATATAATGCGAACGTCTAAGAACTAATCGCGGGCCTCGCATGCTATTTGGCCGCACATTAGATAATCTCCAGGCAGAGGGTTTCCATCCCATGTGAAAGGATCGGGGTATATATTCGCGATTGACGCGAACCTCCCCGGTCCCCGCCCGAGCAATCACGCCGACGACCCGCAACCTCGAGCGAACGACGGGCCTTTAGAAACCGGGACGTCGCAAAGGGACGCCGTCAATGGCGCGCATCGAATGTCATCGCGCACCGCAACGGCCTAGTGCAGGACGAGGCGAGCAATTCCTTTGACGGGCGCGTACTCAGGTATTGGTGCACTCGTCGGTGCGACGCGGCCAAACGAATGTCACCGCTCGAGCCGACCGGGTTTGTCACCGAGGGGGTTGACAGAGCAAGACACCCCTTGTCGGCGTGTCAACCCTTTGCCGTCGCGCCGCCGCCGCCGCGGCTCGAGTGCCGAGGCGTGCACTGAGACTCGATGCAGCTGGAGCCGGAGGGCTGGGTGCTCGCCGCCGTCCGAAGGATATATCAATCTCGCGAGGGGCCGACCCCGTGCCAGAGGAGGACGTTTGCTCAGTCCCGTCGTGCAGCGCGAGGACTAACGCGCCGTTTCCGGACGCCGCCATGGACTCAGATCCCGCCCTACTCCGAAGCAAGTCCGTTCGGGTGCTCGCGTTTTGATCAACCGACCGGCGTCTCGGTTTCGAGTGCCGACCGCCAAACCGTTCGGGGGCGGTCGCGATCATCCATCAACGCGAGAAAGAGTTGGCATGGGCTGGGACGCTCCAAATCATCCGCTCTATCTCCCTGAACAGTGTTTTCTCACAGCTTTTTCTTTCCATTAGCCAGAAATTAACTGTACGCGTTAATCGCTCCACGCAGCTACGCACATGATTAACTATTGTAATTTGTAACAGATCGAGTAACTCGTTTATCTCGCTGAGGCGTCCACGGCGGACCCGTGAGATCTGGCATGGGACCAAAAGCGCTGCCAGCACCAGCCTAGCCAAGGGGCGAATTCGTCTTCCTTACCACATTAAACCAAACATATTTGTCAAACTGTTAATTTAAAACGTTTTTGGCAATCATTGAGAGCAGAATTCTTTGAGAAAGTGCATTTTGCATGTATAATATACATAGTACACCGTACAGTCAATGTGCAAGCCACAAAATGTAAAGTAGTTATTGAAACGTAGTGTTCGTTGTATAAGCTTTGGGATGTGCCTCTTCTAGCTACGTGAATTGGTGTGCAAGCAGCCAAGGTTTCGGCCGGGCCCGGTCGCTGCCGAAGTCCTCGGCGAACCGTGCTCGCCACGATGAGTCAGACCAGTCGACAAAACGTCGCAATCCGAGCAGCGCGCGCCATCTAGCAGCGAGTGCGGCAACTAGCACCGTCGGCCCGCACCCCTGCAGCTCTCCAAGCCCGCCAAACTCAACCACGCCGTTGATGTCCCGACAACCACAGGGGGCGTAGTTTCGAAATTTGAGTCATTTCACTTGGGACGACTCGAACGTCGGGTCTTAGCCGGTCTATTTTAGGTCCTCCTACCTACCTACCTCGAGCTACCTACTTCAATAACGAATTAATAATTTACATTTCCTGTCTACGAACTTGCGTGATCATGTGTGCGATCATGTACAGCTGTGTGATTTTAAAATCATTCGTTTTCAATTTGCCGGCTTTGCTTTAGCATGTGGACAATGATATGAAATCGAGTGATTTCGATCCAAATCGTATGAAAGACAAAACACTGGTCACATGTTCGCACCCCCTAATCTCTCATCCCTAATCTAAGCCCTAATCTCTTGCATGTGTTGTGTGTGGGCTTCTTTAGCATGTATTTGGTAAAAAAAAAAGTGCTGCGGAAGTAGTGTGCAGTCCGAGTGATCATGAGGATTTTATGAGAGTCGATATCAAATTAATGGTCCGCCTGGTTGCGAGGATTGCCA
The DNA here is from genome assembly GCA_921293005.1 of Nemoura dubitans. Classification (NCBI taxonomy): domain Eukaryota; kingdom Metazoa; phylum Arthropoda; class Insecta; order Plecoptera; family Nemouridae; genus Nemoura; species Nemoura dubitans. The sequence continues at coordinate 42,724,098 of OV121073.1, forward strand.
ACTCCTTACCGATCGTCTTCTTCGCCACACACCGTTTGCTACACATCTGAGTCCGGGACAGACCACACAACGACGCGACCCCGCCACAGAGTCGGCTCCAAGATCGACGCCCCCCCCCTCCCCCCCACGGCCATCTCGCGACTCCAAACTTCATTTCGCAAGTCGCTGCACTTTGGGCGCCGCGAAGCGCGCAGTCACGCTCCCACGAGCCCTACTTAGTCAAGAACATGGAAACTTAATAAAAACATCAACTTTTCAAACGAGCGCGACTATAGCGTCTGGTTTAAATGCCCGTAATAAAGGAATTATGATAATAAATATAAGAAACGCCTGGTCCCGGCAATGATGTATATTGTATGCAGTGTTGTTATAGGTATATGAGAGAGCTTATGACAATAATTCACGCGCTCGTTGCGCCGATGCCACGGCCGTCCGCCTATAAAGAGGAGGCGGACGCTGCCAGCGACACGGCGACGGTGTTCAAACGCGTTACCTCATTCAATATCCAGTCGCGCCCGTTCAAACACCAATCAACACCCGATGAACACCCGAACACCCGAACACCCGAAGCGGTTTGCTTAGCCCGACACGCCGGCAGCGTCGAGAGACGCACAGGTCATCCGGGCCGCGTGTTATGAAAGTATACTCGACTCGGGTACCCGACGGAAAAACATGCCATTAATACTGTTATGTCCACAAAATGAGCCAAAATTTGTCCGGAGCTGGCCTTAAAAAAATTACCCCAAGTACACGAATAGAAAACGCACGATAAAGAGTTCGGGGCCGTCCTTAAAAAAATTACCCCAAGTACACGAACCGAAAACGCACGGTAAGAATCAAGAGAAAATAATTCTAAAATAAAAAGGTTCCCTAGTCTCAATAAAGTATATGTACCAAAAAGGACGGAGAAATAAGAGGTTTGGTGCGGTTCATCTGGGTTTCGAAAAACAAAAAGGTGGCACCCAATGGGATTGGCACACGGTACCTACGGCACGTGGAGCATGCGACAATACCACTGGACTACCGCACTGTTGGCTGCTCGTCGTGCTATTACAAAACGTCCGGTGCCTAACAGCAAGCATTAGTACTGTGGTACCTCAGTCGGGTATACTTTCATTACACGCATCCGGGCCCTTGCCTGTACCGGCTCGACCCGGCCCGACCCGACCGCCGCATAGGCCGCGGGAGGGAAACGGGTTCCTAATTCAGCGGCGGCGGCGGCGGCGTGACATTGGCCGCCGAAGGAGTGAGTCAACGCGTTGTGCTGCAGGGTGACGGTCGGGCAGGTGTATAGGGCTGGACTGCTGAGCCGGAAAATCCCGCGAGGGGCGCCTCGCTTTCTGGTCAACGCTCATCGCTGATCGGTGATGACGACACATAGTCGCGAGGACTGGGGTAGACAAAGCAGCCCGCTTGCCACAGAATACACAAAGTCTTCGCAGTATTAAGAACATGGTAACATAACTTGAGCGAACATATATGCAGCCCTGGTTGGAACACTTGATCCGCTTTGATGGTCTGGGTCGACCATATTATGATGCAACCCCTAAAAAACCCTTCAACCTCTACAAACGCATGAGCCTGAGCACCCCGCAATTTAAACACCTGTCAACGGTGACTTTAGCCCTACGCCCCATCACCAATGCAGTTCGTTTAACGCTAAGAATTGGCAAATATAGCGGATTGAGTCTGCCACATCCGAAATGCGCCCATGATAATCAAAGTTTGCCAGCGCCCTCTGATAGGATTTCTTTGGCAATGACAAATAATTCAAATGATTCTTCTGCAATTTACCAAAGCCCTCTGGCAACATTCGAGTCAAACGAGGGATGGGAAACAATTCCATCCATAAGGCCTTGCTGGTTGCGTGCTCGAATTTGTAGTCTGTCGATGGCTGCCATGCCAGCCAACACTTGCTTTCGCGGTCACTGGCGTAGAAACGCAAACGGGTGACTTCTGTGAAATTGTGACCCCGGCCGTTCGCTATGTCATTACTCATTAGTGACTGCGCCGCGTCTAACCATTTACCCAGCACACTCCTTGACCCCAGACATTCCCCGACGTCCGCGTCCTCCAACGGTTTCCCTCTCGCCGCGCACGCGCCCGTGAGCCCCGCGTCTGCCCGACATCGGGGTCGCCTGCACCACGCACGGCGGCAAGACTGCACTCTCGGCACGGCGGGCGTGCACCACGCTGTATGCCGCAGACCCGCAGTGCAGCGAACGTGACGCGTGACGTGTGACGTGTGACGTGTCCCTTCGTGGCCAGTGCGCCTGCAAGCATGGCCGAGCGACACGTCCTGCTTCGCGGCTTGGTCGCGGGAGGCGCTGGCCAGCGAGCTCGTGCAGAGCTGTCAAATGTCAAAGCGCACACAGCCCTCTGCCCTCTGCCCCACGATGCCGTGTGCAGATTGACGAGCGCTGGATTTCGTCACGATTGCAGGATTTTACCCCTATTTTCACAACAACTGATAAATCACAACTGTCACTGTCAACAGTTTCAACTATACAACATTTTTTAAGTTAACGATTTCAGAGTCTTTAAACTGAAGCTGTTATAAAGGTGCATGGCGCTTATGTTGAGACGGCTGCGTTAACCATATTGCCATAAAAATTTCGACTATATCAACTGATCTGATTCTCTGCATTGGCACAGAGACAAGCAGTCCATATGAGCGTACATTTACTATTTGTTGTGTCTGTCACAGGGGCGGATCTAGACCTGAATCATGGGGGGGGGGGGGGGGGGGGGGGGGTTTATGAGACGCATATCTGTACACCTGAAAGCATCAGGCACCGAGAATGGGGCAGGGGGGGGGGGGGGGTGCCGCCCGAGAGCGAACAGGGATCCGGTGGCTGCGCCCCCAGATAAAAATTGAGAAATCAAGGTCATTTAGGAGCAAATCTACGCGTTTCTGATAAATTACAGTAACCTTGCTAATCAGAAACCATCAATAAATGTTAATGCAAAAATGTTTTAAATATAAGGCAGATGTAAAAGAATTTATGTAAATAAAATACACATAAACGCACTTGTTTTTGAAAAGTTATCGATATTTCATTTATTGAAAAGAAATTGATGGATAATATGGTTGATCAAAATTTCACATTTGAAATTTTTGTTTTCTTCTTTTACTGAATATGGAAAATATATTATTCACAATAAGCATTGAAGTATTTTAATAAGTAATAATACTTGGCATAAACATGTAGCTAACGTTTTGGTTTTCTAAATAGAGAAACCAATATTGATATAAAATTAGTAGGAACAAACAAATTTTGATTTTGAATACTGGAGGTTAATATAAGAGTATCTACCTACTATTGTACTTTATATTATATATTATGTCTTTGATTGAACTGACGATTTGCAATTCAGTTAAGTTCATTTAAATGTCTACTTCTATTCATATTATATAGTTCCGAATATATGGTCAAAATTAATTTCAAGCCTTCAATGGTCCTTTAAATATATACACTTTCGAAGTACGAAGTATCTAATCTACGACAATATAAAAGTTTAAACGGGGTGCGTGTGGGAGAGCAGCAGATACCACACGGGGATCACTGCGGCACCTTGGCCAGGCTCTAGAAAGCAAACTACAAATCCTATAGGATTCAGGTCTGGCGCACTGTGTATGTTAACGGGAACAGAAGCATACCTATTCCGGCTTCCAGAATCTATAAATCAGCACAGAAGTACAAATTTTGTTTCCTGAGCATAATATTAGTAATTTTCCCTTATTTCTTTGGCATATTTTGTAAATGGATACCTAGTAGAAAACCAGAAGGTAACTGCAGAAAAGAAAACTCTGCAGACGTGCGCAATATTCAGCGCAAACATATATCCAGCACTTTTTTTGTAAAGATGTAGGTGCCGGAACGCTAATTTTCATAATAGCAAACGACCCTTTGCGGGGGGTAAAGGGTGGTAAAGGGGGTGGGGGACCCCCATTCACCTCCGCCAATAAACGACAATCTGCTTTGCATTTGTTGCTTTGTTGATACTGGACGTTCTTAGCTGTGATGAGCTATGAATGCAGAAATCTTCCTACCTCTAATTTGTTTAATTATTGTATATTTCTTTCTGATTCAAAATGATGAACTACTGGGTTTATTTTGCCACTTTGTAAACGGAACAAAAATTTTGCCAATGAGTGACAACTCTTTCATTGGACAGTGCCTTTAAACACTTTGTCCAGTGGTTGATTCTTTGTGGCCATGCACTTTCTTGCGCAAAGATGTCCAGCTGCTGCTTTCTATTTTCCCCGTAAAAGATATTTCTGCGTCTGCCCATTCCTTCAGAATTTTCATCCCTGCTCAGAATTCCAATTTCTTCGCAAGCTGTGCAGCCAAGTTTCTTGTTTTGATAACAGAGCAAATTGTTTTTCAAGCAAAATTCATTCTTCTGCTCTAATGTCCAGCAGCTAGGCCAGTCGTCAGCCAGAGGCTGCTCTTCAAGATCTCGACCGGTGCGTTTCCTGATATCTCAGGACCGCAATTCGGAGTTCATCTAACACTCGCACACCCCGTTTCATGTCTCACACTCACTTCACCACCTGTAAGAGCCCTTTTAGTAACTTGGGTTGAAAAGATATAAGTAATTTTCTTCAATATGTCCACAAACTCGTGAGTTGAGCAACATGGACAAAACACGGACGCAACACGGACGCAACACGGACGCAACATGGACGCACTAAACCTTATTTCACGGTAAGAAGGAAAGTGTCTTCACATTTTCCTCCTGAACTCACTGCTGCTAGACACGAGCAAAGAGTTTCAAAACTACCCATGGCCATAGAGCCTTTTGTCTGGCTCAAGACATGGCTTGTAAGTTTCAAAACTCTAAGCACATGTCTAGCAGCAGAGGGCTCATGAGGAAGGTGCAAATACACTCACATTCTCAACATGAAATGGAGTGTTGGATTTTTCCAGCGATCGGCGAGCGCAGATACTCCCGCTAATGTTTTTTTTTAAGTGTACCGAACGGCTTCTGGTGCGTTCCAGCACAAAAAAAGCACTGTTTGAGCCAAAAACTGGTTCTTACTAGAAAATTATTCACTTCCTTTCAAATTTCTATGTTTAAGATGGTTAAAAAGAAAAACCTTGTTTTCCATTTATTTTAAATATCAAAAATATGGATTTTTACCAAATAGCGCTGAGGGTGGCCAGAACTGGGCTTTTAGCATGGCTAGAACTGGGCTTTTAGCATGGCCAGAACTGGGCTTTTAGCATGGCCAGAACTGGGCAAGACTGGCCAAAACTGGGAAAGTTGACCAACTTTCAATGAAAGCTGCAATATAAATCACAGAAATGTAATTGGTTTGCTTAATACTGTTGCAATACCATGTTGAATCCTTCTTTCTTATATTGGAATAAAAACCTTTAAAGATCCAATAAGTTTAATTGGTAGGGTTTCTGTGCAACTTAAAGTCTCTCACTCATAACTGGCATGTCATGGAAAAAATTCTAAATTAGTCATTAAAATTAGTCGAAATCATTCCGCATCCAACGATGTAATCTTATCAGTAGGTCACCGAACAAATAACAGAGTTATTTTGTTTTGAAAAACTGAAATTTTCCTATACTTTCAATGGCGGACAAAGAGAATTGACTAAAAAAGTGCACACTAATCGCTGCCACAAATTAACCAGCCATAGATCTTGATTGAAAAACTGATTTTAAGAAAGATTGAAACATTTAGAATGTTATAATAACAAGTAAAAGGTAGGTCACCGGACTAACTTAGGAAATAATTAACTTTAAATGCCACAACCCCACAAAAATATGTATATCCTTCATGCCAGAGAGGAAACATTTGGCAACACCGTAGCGTAAATGTGCCTTGTGAAGATCTAAACGCATGTCGCCCCGCCATCTTGGCCAGAGAACTGAACAACAAAAACGGCAGACAGTGTTGCCGATAGTTGCCAAGATTTTACAGCAGTTTAGGTTGGCAATAAAAAAATACTTACAGACCAACTTGACTTATAAAAATCATCAAAAGAACATAATAATCTATTGCTTAATTATTTTAAACTTAATTATTGCATAAAAGACATCTAAATGTAAAAAATACATCCATAATAGTAAATTTTTAGCTGAAATTGGAAAGCATGATTTTTTCCGTGGTTGGTAATTCGTGGCATATTTCTGTGGCTGTGATTGGTTGAAACAAAACCACGTGATCAAATGAAAGAGAGACTTTAAAAACTTAAAATTGGCTTAACCTGGCCACAACTGGGCATCCTACCCACTGGCGTAGGAACAGGGGGGGGGGGCAATGCCCCCCCCAACTTTTAGGCATAGGGGGGCAACTGGGGGGCAAATTTTATAGTTGAAATCATTCATTTTGTCTGCTGCTCAGAGTTGAGTATACCTAGTGTTTCTGCTTAGCTGATGTTGAACGAAATCTTTTGACTCGTAAAAACAAATCACTTCCAGGAATATAACTATAGCAGTAGCAGAAATGCAGACTAACACTGTTTATGTTATAGTCTGAGTCATACATGCACCCTGACTGGGAGAGGAAGAGGAAGAATTTTGTATTGCTAGTGTAGAGCTGGAATTCGCCACGGCAAGACGGTCTGCTGTATTCGATGTGCGATATTTACAGGCATCACAGAAAACGTGATAGTAATTTTCGTAATGCGTTAATTTGATAACTTTAAATTAAGTATTCTAAATGTATATTTCTTACCCCCATGTTCCCAGTCTGCAATTTTATCTCAAACCCTCAGATTTGCTTAAAAAATATAGCCTCCCCTCCCCCTCCCCCCAACCAGTGCCACAGGGACAGGGCCAACACAGTGCGTCGAAGGGACAAGGCTAAGCGGTGGCCGGCCCTTGGTTGTGTTGGACGGTAGCAAGCCTTTGTGCAGACACCGGGTCCACCCTCGGCTATCTTCCAGACCAGACTAGCTTCATCAGCCTGTCGTTCACCTACAGCCAATAGACCAGTGCCACGGGGACAGCGCCAACAGTGTGAAAGGGTCAAGGCTAAGCGGCGCGTCGAATCGCCGAGAGTGCCTTGCAAGTAGTCGAGTGGTCCCCTACCTGTGAGATGGTTGCCGGTGAACTCGAAGTCGTCATCCTGGTCCCAGTGCTTCAGCGACAGGTTGGACAGCGGCGTGGCGTTGGCGAACTCGAGGTTGGCAAAGTGCCAGTCGAGGATCTGGCGGTCGCGAGACGAGAGGTACACGTCGCTAAGAGGGGGGAACGAGACACGGGACGAGGTTAGCGTCGGGGTCGTGGTTTCGGCCTGAACGCTCGGAAGAGTTAGTGATTATTTCAAAATCCGCCACCGGAAACGTTGCAACATTAAATAGGGAGCGTGTTCTGTGTGCAGTGAGTTCGGTGATAAAGTGAGGTTAGATTCGTCGCGATTTCTGGTTGTGTTCGTATCCCGAGCATATTCCGAACTTGCCCGAATGACTTGATCATGATCAAGTAAGGAAACAAGTGTGAACACCAACTGATTTTTGAAACCCAATCAACGCCATATTTGATCGAGTTGAGGACTTGATCATGATCAACTCGTGTAGTGTGAACAAGGTATTAGGCATAGATCTAGGCAAGTTAATGGTGGCTCTTTAGAAATTGAACAAACAAATCGTATGGCGCAGTGTCCATTGCAAGTTTTGCAAACACTGGAGCTGCTTTCAGGCCAGGATTTTGCAAATTTACAACCGCGTAGGAAAACCAGTAATGATCTTCACATCCAGTAATGACTCATCTTTCAATCAACACTAACCACATTAGCACCAGTAATGGTTGGCAAAACTACAAAGGGCATTGGAAGAATGAGAACCCAAGAACCGTAGTTACCCAACGGGAGTGACAAAATCTTGGGGCAATGGCCAAGCAAAGCAAAAAATGTATTGCTAATTAGGTAGGTACCAACTGTTGGTTAAATGAGATTGGATAATTCAAGTTATAATTTTATACTGCATACATTTTTCTGTAGACTGCAGTTTATTTTATTGCATTCTGTGACCATTCTCTGTTACTTTTGCAGACTCTGTTGAGCCAATTCACGTACCGACTTACATTTTGCTACCTCCTTAATGCTTTTGGCCCCATGCTATTCTGCCAGAAGGCAGTGAGGACTGGTGAGGTTTAGCAATTTGTACCAGGTTTTAGTGTGACGGCAATAATTCAATATGGGTTTCATGGAAAAACTACCTACAGCATGCACTCAAATAGAGAAATGAAACTGTGCACAATACTGGTATCAAAAAAGACAATTAATATGCGTTAATTGATTCGTATTTGCCAGTTAATATGAAACACAGATGCTTGCCCCTCGATACCCACCCCATAGCAAGTATAACTATGGCAGCCGCAGTGTTTATATTTTCTTCTGTCATTTTATGTGAATTATCTTGTCATGCCAACTCGGCTCATTTAATTACTTTGAAGTTATCTTCCGACAGTTTCAACTATTTAGGGCCACATCAACATAACACATGGCTTTTTGAAAGGTTTATGATGCTTTGGTGGTGTGAAGTTATACCCGAGCTAAGGGGGTAGGTACAGTGATTTGTATGTAAATAATCACCAACCCTGCCCCGCCCACTCACCTTGGTGGAGACGCCTCCAGCTCCTGCAACTTGTCCTCGATCTCCTTCTGCTGGTCCTGCAGCTGGTCCCACTCGCGACACAGGTTGGTGAGGTCGCGTTGCTTGGACCGCGCCAGGAACTCCTGCGTGATATCACGCGTGCCCTTGTTCTCGCTCTGCTCGCGGTACTGCCGGTTCATGTCCACGATCTTCTCGCGCACGGCGATCATCTGCGGATTCACGCAGTTTGCATCGAGTTGCGAAACGAAGGCCACGCGGCTGAAATCGCTTGTTTAAACTTGGTCCATTCCATAGTGTTTGTTCACATTTAGAAGGAGCCCAAGCTAACAAATTTGTTGCGATCAGATATTGAATGACCCCTAATTCAGTCAACTTGGCAAAAACGACAAAATTGTATTACTTGATTTTTTATCTCAGCATACAACCAGGGCCTACTAAATGGAGTAGTTTTCCATCGCTCTAATGGCTGGAATGCTGGAATATTGCCAGAAGGTTATGGTAAATGGCAGGGGTGGCTTGTGCCATTGGTATTCTCAGCTACAGCCCCACCTCTAACTTTCGGTCAGAGAAGTTTTTTAAATCAGTTACAAAATATCGCAAGTAACAACAAAATCACTGGGAAATTATCCGAAAAGCAATATATTTTCTTTCAAACTTGAGCGCGCGCCCAGCAAGTGCTCAATCCACAGGAAACTGACTGCAATCTGGCATCACATGCACCTAGCTGCAACTGCTACAGACCCAAATAGGCCCCCCGTGCTCCTTGCGCTCCCACCGCCCCCTAACCGTCGTGTTATGGGCTCTTTCAAGCTGTGCTTGCCTTGCCGCAGACCTGACCATCCACAGCGATCTCAGCGAGCACATGCAACTAAAGATGTGGCAACGCTGTCCCTGTAGCTCAACAATCGGCCAATGCTTTTAGTGATACGCGCCAAAACATACATATTTCTATCCACCATTTACCTCCAATCTACCAAACTTAACATCTTAGATCTCGCAACCAATCAGCTACCGGTCAGATATAAGTTCTATCACGGATAGTAATTGGAACTTATAGGTAAAGTAATGGAAACTACCCTAAAACCTCCCCCAAGAGACCTGCAAAAAATCGCGAATCACGAAAAAAAGCACCACCTTGGCAAAGGTTCACGAGCCGCCACTGGTAAATGGTATACCTACTTAAAAAACCAGCAATGTAAACTGTCTCAAAATCTATGCATCAACCAGACCTTTGTCTGCCATCTTTAGAAGGTCCTTGATCAAAAGGTGCTTGAACGCTGTGTGGCTCTGCAGCTAAATGAATATCTACTGAAATTCAATATCATTAACAAATTTCAATTTGGCTTTCAGCTGGGAAAGAGTACAAATGACCTCCTATTACAGTTTGCCGATATCGTCAACAGCAAATTGAATGATAATAATCACGTATTAGCTCTATTTATTGATTTCTCGAAAGCGTTCGATACCCTCAATCATAGCAAACTTATAATTTCTCTAAATCAAGCAGGTATAGGAAGATCTCTTCTTAATTGGTTTGTAAGTTATCTGGAAGATAGACAATTTGAGGTAAGAGTTGGAAACACGTTTAGCTTTCCTCAAACATGTAAATCAGGAGTTCCACAAGGTTCAATCTTAGGGCCAACACTGTATCTAATTTATGTAAATAACATGTTTAATTGTATAAATAAGTGTAAAATGTTAATGTATGCTGATGATACTGCAATTCTATCATCTAGTCACAGTCTCCATTCAGCCGTGCAAACATTACAAATTGAATTTAATGATGTGCTGGCTTGGACACATGACTATAATCTCATCATTAACCCAAATAAAACTAAGCTGATGCACATCTGTTCTCCCTATAACAAGGATTTAGCAAGGCCCATCACTCTTTTGTGTCACTCGACTAATTGTCTCCATGTAATGGCTAAAGGATTGCCTTGTTTGAACTGCTCTGCCACAATTGAAATTGTGAATACTTACGTATATCTTGGCGTAACTATTGATCGTTTGTTCTCTTTATCGACACACCATGTAAAAGATTGCTCTCCAGCTCGTTTCAAATGTACAATCTAAAATTTATGTTGCCTTTCTCAACTCTTTGTACAGTATACTCCTCAATTATTGAATCAGTTCTTCTATATGACATAATGATATGGGGGCTAGCATCAAAAGGTCACTTAGCACAGCTAATTTTATACAGAATAGAATGATAAAATCAATGATACCTGCAAGACATGACCCAAATTCTATGAATGTAGTAATTCGTTTCCGATACTGTAACCCAAAGATACTATATAATAACCTCTGTAACCTGTTCCCGATGGAAGAACTTCTTATATATCGATATGTGCTTAAATACTATTTTTGTAATAAATTTAAGGTGCCCAACACACACACTGCCAACACACGCCTGCAAGTAAATCCGTGTTTTAAAACAATTCTTTATAATAACAAGTACGGCCAACGACAATCTGTAGTAATCCCCTCGATATTCAACTCTCTGTCTTATAATTTAACCAAACTTGATAATTATGCAGAAACTAAAAGTAAAATCAAAGATTGGCTTTCTATGCCCAAGACAAAGATATGTTGTGCATTGTTCCTATCACTACTATTATTATTTTAATCCTAATATTATTATATTATATAACATATATCAAATTATTATTGTATTGTATGTATATTGTATTATTATAATTATTTTATTGAACTACCTATGTACAGGGCCAGTTGTTTGTGGTGATAAAAAAAGCCAAATTTCGTTTTTAAAATTCTCAAAAGCGGTGAACTGGTGGTGATAATAACGATATAATAACGGTGAAATGAAAACAAAATGGTTATGCCAGCCGCTGTGCACTGATCCGAATGGGTGATGATCTGTATGGTAAAATCCCTGTATAGGTACACAAATGTAGAAACAAAACAGAAATCAAGAGTGCAATAAAAAATGTTTATTCTAAAACCTCACATTGTTGGGTACACTTTTACGGTACATTTCTAGGAATCTACATCTCCAAACTGCAGCATGCAGCTGGTTACAATGCTGCTGCATTTCATTGTGGTCCTGCAATCCGTCACCACAAGGCTGTACCGCGAAAAATACCGCTCTGCATCTGCGTTTGAAACAGGCAGCCAAATAGCCTGCAGACAGCGTTGGCTAAAGTCGCGAAAACAGTCACTTGTAGCCATTCCAGTTAAAATACATGCTAATTTTATATTTGCATCCGTTACTAAGCACTCTGCCCCTTCCGCTTTGATCAACTTGACTACCTCGTTGTAGCAGGTCACAATATCGCCCTCAAAAGAGATGAAAAATGGCAAAACTTTGAAATTCAATTTAGCTGATTCAAAATTGATGTTTGTCCTGGAGATTACTTTGGCAGGGTCGAACAGCCAGCTCAGGGCCTTCACGATACGTACTTCCTCGAACAGTTTGTTGGCTGCTGACGGGTCCATGTACCGGCTAAGTTTAGTGTGAGCCTTTGTGCCGCACAGTTTCAGGCCCAACTGTACACTCGCCCGCAGCGTGGTGGAGAGCTCTCTCAACAGCTCATTCACAATTGAACCGTACTGTCCCTTGCTGATCAACTCGCACTTGGACAGCAAACACTCCAGGCGACCGTAGAGTAGATGGGCCACCGCCACCGGGTCAGACTTTGCTTGAAATTGCACTATTGGGCTCGCAATAAATGAGCAGTTCTCCGTAATAAACAATGCTTGCACTCGAACGATTTGAAAGTGAGCCGGCGTGAGAAGCTCAAGCAAATGTTGTCCCTGGGGCGATAGGTTGTCCTTATTACTCTCCAAAAAACTCAGAATTGCTGGAAAGTACTTGTTGAGGTACTCCACCGACTTGAACCAGCTCGACCAACGAGTCAAAACCGGAATGGGAAACAAATTTGGAGGCAATTCTGGATATTTTTCCACAAGGTGTGCCTTGTACAGCCCTTTAAGCTTCCTGGAGTTGCGGAACAGTCCTTTCACTTTTCCAACAATGGAATTCAGCTCTTTCAAAGTGGCCTGCCACACCTCCCCAATCAAATTAAATTTATGGCACCAGCAGGTGAAGCCAACGAACTGGTCCCCAAAAATGGTCTTTAGTGTTTGCGCACACAAAATCATGTATGGTGCACTGTCGGAACACACCCCATACACGTTATCATAACCGATGTCTAGGTCCCGCACTGTATTCAAAATGGCTCGAACGCAATTTGTACTGTTCGCTGCATCCAAATAGGTGCATGAGCCTAGATAGAGTTTTTGAACCACATTTCCTTCAAGCGTACCGAAAAGTACAGCGAACACGCAATTCCCCATCCGGTCAGTTGTTTCGTCGCAAAACATGACCACCGGTTTTCCTTTCAGTTTTTCTTTTATTTCTTCGGCCACAATCTTCCCAATCTTCGGTACATACTCCCGGCGAATATGTTGCGCAGTTGGAAGGTCCCCGGCACCCTTCACGTAGTGCTGCAGCCAGGAGCGCACGGCTGGATGGTCCATCTTTTCGATGGGCACGTTGGCCTGAAATTCAAATAATTATCAAATATGGTATAAACTAGGGATTTCACAAATATTATAACAACAATAAGGTACATACTCAAGTTTTGATAGACAAAACTAGCATATTTTATTGATCAGATTGCAGTCGTCTGTCTTACCTTCAAAAACATGGTCGTGGTGTCCAAGATGAACTGCGTCTTCTGTTCTGTTGCCTTTATTTGCCCCCTGACTGCGTCGGTAATGCTTGTTTGGACTCTTGCGGGCTGCGTTTGGCTTTGGGCCTTGGTTCTGAACTCCACATGGTTTTTAGATTTGATATGTTTCACGCACGAGTCTCGACGCGTCCACTCCACACGAGAATTGCAAAACTTACACATTATTAATGACTTGTCGTGGACAAAGAATCCTTCTTTCTTGTATTCTAGCGCTCGCGATGCAGCGCTAACCTCTTTCCCACGTCCCATGATGATGAGCTTGAACGCGAAACGAAGAAGTTGGATCGGCGAACGTATGCTGTGCACTCGCACCAGTGGTCTCAACAGCAATGAAAGAGCAGCCCTGTACGCTCGGCGCACTCGGTACTCGCAGGCACAAGGCCATTCCTCACCCCATCCCCCATTCGCCAATAGCGTGGTCGTGGCACAAGGCCATTCCTCACCCCATCCCCCATTCGCCAATAGCGTGGTCGTGGTGTTAGTGGCTAGTCAGCGATCCTTATTTTCTAAATTTAGCAGCAACGCTCAAGCTCTCGTCGTTCGGGCCAGCAGGTATGTGGGTAAAACCGCGTGATTCATCGAAAAACTGAAAGTCCGAGTCAGTGACAAAGACAAAGTCTTTTTGATAAAGATAAGGGTATTTACGTGAAATAAACACTGGGAATTCTGAAATGAGATAAAAAAAAGCTGGTACCAGACAAAATCGCGCGAATTCGCGCGATTTCGACAATTTCGCGTAAAAACGCTTAATTCGCGAAAATTCGCGAATCTAATTTAGATATATTTGGAATCAGGAGAAGATGAAACGTAAACATCTTAAATAAAATTCATACTTATCAACATTTCGCATTTATCGCAAAAACCATAAACAACTGGCCCTGCCTATGTACTACCTACTGTCGCTAAATCGCATCTAACTAATTATTTTTGTAAAGTGTTTACTTTTTTGAATTATTCGGTCAAGCCTCCTAGGCTTCGTAGAAATACGACTAAGAAGTGTATACTTGTTTCTCTGTGTGTGACAGAAAAGAGCTCTGACACAGATTTACAGTCAGCTGAATTATTCCAAGCCAAAGCTCCGTAGCCCAGACCAAACAGGGCCTCCTTTCAATCAGAATGCTTCACGTAGTTTGTGCTAATAGTGGCCAAAGGGAACGAGGTGTCCACAGCTATCGTTAACTTACCCTGATGGTAATTTACAGCTCAAAAGCTTGGCCTAAATCGCCCAAAGATAAGTGACTTCAAGGAGAACGAGGCTTTCAAAGAAAACGTCACCTTGGCCTGGTTGTTCTTGAGCTTGTCCTGCATGGCGATGACGTTCTTCCAGTGCTGCACTTGCTTCTCCTTGACGTCCTTCTCCTGCAACTTGATGACCCACTCAAGTGCCTGGCCCAGCGAGACCGGCTTGCCCGTCACAAAGTTAAAGTCCAGCTGGTGCGACAGGTAGCTGGTCGACTCCAGCAGTCGGTTGAACTCGCGCTCCACCTATCCACCGGGCAATACAAGGCGTCAGCACATATATATAAGATTACCCAGATATTCTACCATGCCTGTCTATGGCTACGGCAAAAATTTGATGCTAGTTATTTCGCCGGCAATCGCTGGGGTGCGTTGGCAACCCGTTTTAACCCTTTAACTGCTACGCCCGCGTATATGCGTATTGCCGCATTAGAATGTTTCCTGAGTACCAGATGTGAGCTACAGACTTGAAATTGCGCGCACTATATTAGCAAATGTTGGCACGTTAACGTAACTAAAAATATCGACCATATCGACCACCACCTGTTAGCCGCTTTGGTACTGTAATGTGAAAGCATGCTTGTGGAACACTTTTTTCAAAGTTTTCTTACCCCACTCCCAACTTTTTTTGGTGTAGTAAAACAGCGTATTTTGCAAAATGTACCCAGCGGCCAGCACAGCTGCTCTTTTGCTCCAAGAGAAACTCAGCAGTTAAAGGGTTAACATAGTCTACCAGGCCATGGCACACGGTCAATTACAATCAAAGACCGAATGTTCCTCGGGTGGTTACAGTTATGGCTTCATCTACCAGGCCATGGCACAAGGTCAATTACCATCAAGGGACCCAATGTTCCTTATGATGTGGTTACAGTTATGGCTTCATCTACCAGGCCATGGCACAAGGTCAATTACCATCAAGGGACCCAATGTTCCTCAGGTGGTTACAGTTATGGCTTCATCTACCAGGCCATGGCACAAGGTCAATTACCATCAAGGGACCCAATGTTCCTCACGTGGTTACAGTTATGGCTTCATCTGCCAGGCCATGGCACAAGGTCAATAACCATCAAGGGACAGGTTACAGTTATCGCTTCATCTACCAGGCCATGGCACAAGGTCAATTACCATCAAGGGACCCAATGTTCCTCATGTGGTTACAGTTATGGCTTCATCTACCAGGCCATGGCACAAGGTCAATAACCATCAAAGGACAGGTTACAGTTATGGCTTCATCTACCAGGCCATGGCACAAGGTCAATTACCATCAAGGGACCCAATGTTCCTCACGTGGTTACAGTTATGGCTTCATTTACCAGGCCATGGCACAAGGTCAATTACCATCAAGGGACCCATTGTTCCTCACGTGGTTACAGATACCTTGGTTACACTACATTGCCGGCAACACTATTATTGCGGGCGGAGGGCTTTTGCATAGCTGCTTTAGCATGGGAGTGGAAAATCTGGGAAACCTTATATAAAATCTGTGGTGTCAGCACAATGCGTACTTGGTTTGGTTTTATCAGCCATCGGGGTACACAAAAAGAGGGAAGGTAGGCTAGTCAGATCTATCAGCGTCGTCAAATTTTACCCGGCTTCAACTCCAATATCTCCTCCCAGCACGCAGCCAGAATGCCAGCGAATTGAAATTAGCAGACTTTGTTGACAAATTTGATAACCGATGCAGTGATGCCCAGCAACCTGTTAGGGATAACTGAAAACATGTCTATCTGGTTGGACCAATTTGTCTCTAGTACTAGGTATGGTGTTAGGCAAACAGCTCCTAAATATTGAAGCGCTTGGTACTGATGTGAGTTTGATAAGTTTCAGTTACATTTACAACTTTTAAATTCTAAAACATGAAAAGTTTACATACCTACCTACCTATGTACTTTATTTGTCAATAAGAATTAAAAGTACCCTTGTTTGTCTGATTGACCAAATGTGTGATCTTCATGGCTTAATTTATAACTTCATATGCATTACATTATTTTATTACTACTAGTATACCTACTACAAGTATTATTTAACTTTTACGTTCACGTTTATATTGTACTCCAAGATTTTTATACTTATATCTCATTAGTCATTTCATTACTCATTACTTAGTCATTAATTATATATAATTGTATTATTATTTGAATAATAAATACATTATCATTTTCATTGTTCTATTTAACCCATTGCAACCTCAGGAAACAAGAAAAAACATGTGTGCTTTATGTAGGTAATGTAGTGTACCCAAAGTTGTAAATAAACTTCTATTCTATTCTATTCCAAAATTCTTCATCAAAGGCATTTCTCTCTGCAAAAGCACTTTCGAAAGTGGCTCAAAGAATTCATAATTTCAAATCAGGAGAATGTACCAACGAAATAAACTTTTCGACGAGCTGCAAAGTTCCATAAAAAGATCCAACAAAATCTTATTTCCTGAAATATTCCATCTCTAGAGCTAGGCAGTGCTAGATAGACATTTCCTAGCCAGTCAATGCCCCCCCCCCCCCTTCACCACTCCTCACCATCTCGTCCTTGTCCTTGGGCACGGTGGTGCCGTTGGACTCGTACAACGGACACTTCTGTCGGATCTTGTGCAGCTCCATGTTGATCTGCTTGGACAGCACGGTCATGGGGTTGCCGCCGAGCCCCGTCACCACCATCGCGCCCAAGTCGGCGATGTACGACGACTTGCGGAACGTCGCGATGCGGCCGCCCACGCGCTCCTGCACACAGTCAGGACGTGGTACTGTAGACATAAGGCTACCAAGATGTTCTACCATACCTAGCCATGGCTACGGCAACAACTTTGTGATAGTTATTTTGCCGGTAATCGCTGGGGTGCGTTGGCATTCTGTTTTAACATCATCTACCTGGCCATGGCACAGGGTCAATATAATCAAGGGACCCAATGTTCCTCAGGGGGTTACAGGTGATATAACAACAAACAGTGGCTCCATCACTTGACTGCCGGCGAAACTATTATTGCGGGCAGAGGGCTTTTGCGTAGCTGCTTTAGTATGGGAGTGGAAAATCTGGGTAACCTTGCAAGTTTTAAGTTATCTGTGATGGTACGCTTGTAGATTTAGCAGGCTACGCTTAGCCACTGAAACTTCCGTTGATGGGACGTCGTCGGAGGCAAAAATACTATTTCAAATTTGTTTTTAAATCATAAGTAGCAGAAGTGCAAATAATTTTACAACAGCTGGCCTATAGGTAGGATAGGTGACAAAGTTGTGACCAACTTTAAAGATGTGTCCAAACTCCAGGTAAAAATATAGAATGTGCACTCGGATTGGGTTCGGTTTTCAATACAGCGCCAAGCCTTGGTGTGCAAAGTTACGTTTGAATCCGTAACTTTTACTAAATTTGCTATATTCTCGTCTAGTACTGCAAGCTACCACTATTCTAACAAAAATTTACAAAAAACTGGTACTGGGCCACTTGCCTTACCAGCAAGTAAAACATTTTAGAATGTAACTAGGTAGTACCTAGTACCGTTAGATAGGTACCTTTTTTTTTTCTTTCTCAAACTTGAAATTGAATGAAATGGCAAGTGACAGTTAATAAGTTCCCCAAAAATGTGTAACTGTACCTACTATGGCCTTCAAGCACGACTGACTCACCCTGGCTTCGAGCACGATGACCTCCATGCCGAACTGCTGCATCTGCTGCGCGGCGCCGAGCCCCGCGATGCCCGCGCCGATCACGATCACTTTGCCGTACGTCTTGCTCGAAGGGTTCTGCAATGCGGTCACCACACATGCGATTCAAAGCACGTCATTTGGTGCCACCACTTTTGGTCACTAGTCGCTGTGAAATTGGGTTCAGGCTATGACTATAAGAGCATTTGAAAAAGAAAGTCAGTTACCTACTACAATATACTACTCATTTCAGCTTTTTAGTTGACATTCCATAACAAAATTTTTGGCATCCACTTTCACCATTGTACCTTCACTCGTTTGAAGATTCCAAAGTTGATCAGACCAAGTCTTTCCAAACAAGCATGAACTCTTTGCACCAGCTGCGCATCACTGTTGTAAGGCGCCTCTACTTGCGGCAGGGCCGCCTCAAATAGCAGCTGCTCCTTGGGGTTTTCTAGCCACAGTTGCAGCTGCAAAAAAAATATTAACAGATCTAGTTCTTGTGTAGGAAGGTGATCAAAGTTTTGGATATAGTACAGGTAGTTCAAACCAAATTCAGACTAATTAATCTTCCAGTATAAAAGCCGGAATCTGGCGAATGCTTACCAAACGGTTTCTGATGTGTAAGAAAACTTTCTGCGTTTGCGGTGGACCCTGTGACACATCAGGAAAGCAAGCCGATTCCGTAGCCGTCATTTTATCAAACGGCAGGCGACTTTGAAACGCAGCTCCTTCGAGGCCAGTGGGATCATCTTGTTCAAATTCTGGCTCCCCCTCTTCCTCTTTTTCAAGCTTAGTAGCCGCTGTAGCCGCAACAGGAGGGGATGATGAGGAAGCGGAAGGAACTGCATCGGCATTTGAGCTAGCCGTTGCCTCTTTCTTTGCAGGCTCAGAAGTCAGAGCAACAGCAGCTGTCGATGTCTTTTTATCGGAACTTGACGCGGCCACACTTTTGGATTTATCGGGTGCGGCTTCAGAAGCAGCATCTTTCTCAGTAGCGAGTGGCAATTTTTCTGCTTCTACCTCGCGAGTAGTATCGACCTAGAAACAACATGAAGCCAATTTTAATGTCAGCGTAATGTAAGGTTAGTAAGGACTCCTTATGCCTGCGTCTGAAATATCTGAATCGAAACGCCAACATTTTTACTCCCACCCATAAACTATGTAGGGCATTGCGTTCGCAATCATTTTCGTTTACCTTCGGCTTCTTCCTTCGTGTAGACATGATGAAGCGGCGAAAAAACAGTAAGCGGTCAAATTCAAGTTGACTTCTCACCACTACAGCCGACTAACAACGATATAAGGGAGCGGGAGAGGAACGCTACAAACGCGGCTGCGGCAGACGAAGGAACGAAAATGTGTGCCTAATTTCAAATCATTGACAAAAGAGAGTCTGGTCACCTACGTCTTGGCTACGTCTTATAAAAATCGATTTTGAAGTTGCATTAGTGTCTTTCACACCATTTTTAATGTAACCCTGTAAACATAAAGACTCGTGATGTTACTTTAAGGAGCATTTTGAGTGACTCATGACAGATAAGTGTATTGATTATATTTTATGAACTCGAGTCTCGACATCGAACCGTGAGCACAGATATCTATGTTGGCACCTCCTTTACTTCCGAGCGTTGTTCCTAGCCATCAGTTGTATCGCAGGTTGATAGATGGCAGCTATAAAGCAGAAAACGACTGTGCTGGAATAATTTCTGTACACAAAAAAACGCAGCATCGATCTTCTTGACCTCGAAATAGTCGGCCCTCTAGGCAAGATGTTCCTCTGACTCTCCTTTGCAAACGCGACTGCAGCAAACGCAGTCATCTCCGACTCAGTGTACTCAGGCCAGTCCTCGGCGCCGCTCCTTCCTCAGGTGAGTCTCGTGAAAGTTTTATCTCTTTATAGGTCTACAGGACCTATTTGTTATCAACTCTGTACTTGGCGCAGCAAAGCATTTTGATGGTTTTTCGCGGGAAATTTGTAAACTGTGTCAACCTGTCGGACGACAAGAGATTTGTTTCTCCAACTGAACAAACTCCATCCCAACTAATGCTTATTTCCTTCAAATAAGTCGTGCCGTGTGTAATACATTCTTAAAGGCTTGCCTTGCGGTCATAAAGATTTAAAGGCATGAGTTTGACAGTCCGCCAAGCTAATAACGTCACGTGGACAAGCACGTGGGCACATGTTATCTCATTTATCGCAGTAGGTAGGTTAGGTTCACTGTTCATTAAAGCCAGTTACTCATTAGCGTGAGAGTTATGTACAATTATGTTTTCTGACACTTATCAGGGCTGTCTCATGGCTGATGACCACTTGCTGACTCACAGAAAATAACATAAAAATGTAAAAGAAAATGAATAAACCCCATGTAGGTATGTAAACGGTACATTTTCTAGGCCTGACACGGCACAGCTTCTATATCTTTTATATACCATAGATGATAGATCATTTTTATTAT
This sequence comes from Nemoura dubitans, assembly GCA_921293005.1. Lineage (NCBI taxonomy): Eukaryota > Metazoa > Arthropoda > Insecta > Plecoptera > Nemouridae > Nemoura > Nemoura dubitans. The sequence goes on from OV121073.1 coordinate 42,744,727, forward strand.
CTAATATAAATAACAAAGAAGCTATACTCGTACCATGAACCATGGTGCACACTGCATACCAAAGTTTGATAAACTTATTACTGCAGGTCTTTTACCCCAATTTTTTGTCTCAATGCGTATGCAACGTTACGCATGCGACTAAGAATATTCGGCGGGTGTAAATTTAGACCGGACATTCGAGCCAAGTTGTTGAACTTCCCATGTTGATATATTATTTCCACGAGGCAGCTGTCGGCAGTGGCGCCTTTAGGCCTAGGCGCACTAGACGCGCGCCTAGGGGCCCCGGTTGTCGAGGGGCCCCAAAGTTTATTTTAAAGAACCGATTGCTAAGATAAATAACGTTTTTTAAGGAAATTGACTTTTTGAGGTGGGCCCCAAAAGTCGTCTGCGCATGGGGGCCCCGCCAACCTAAAAGGCGCCCCTGGCTGTCGGTAGGTTTATACTACGAGGCACAATGCCATTTTCATGACACTTTCTATTGGGGGGGGGGGGGGGGGGAGAGGGGAAATCATACGGTAATCGGTAATATTTAAACTTTGTTTAAATATAATTTATTTTGAGACATCGTTTCTAGAAACCTCTCACATTATATATACATAGCGTGTACTGCTATCGAAATCGCACGATTGTTACTAATTATGAGGCAAATGTGAAAGACAAGGATGCTAGAGTGCACCACCTACCATCTATGTGATATTTTATCACTATTGGCCGAACCAGGAAAACTTAATATGGATACTTTATTATTATTTTGATAAACGCTCGACCTCACGTTGACTTATTATAATGTATTAGAGCTTCATATGTCAGCTATTATCTGCTTTTCCTCTGGTTACCTTCGAGCTGCCACTTTCGAGCTGCTACTACGACATCAGAGTCGTCGTGTTATTCAAAACTATCCGGGACAATGGACATGTTGCTGTGACTGTTCACCTTGCGCTTAGACACAATATAGGTAGGTAGGTAGGTGTACCTAGGTAAAACATGCATGTTTGAGCAGAAATGAATGCTGCCTGTATTACTCTCATTCAGTGGATGGCTCTACAGTTAGACTGACACCGAACAGCAAACGACAAGTTCTATTGAACCTCTTGCAGGCGGCCATGCACAAAAAAGAGTGAGCGCTATTTTAAAACCAAAATCTAGTCATTGTCATCATACCGAATAATAAAAATATACAATGGACCGTGTTTGTGTAGTTAATCAATCGCTGATTTCGAGAGGTTCAGTATCACGATGATATGTGGCATCCAGTGTTGACTCTTGAATGCATGCGTGGCTTATCATTCAGCAAATACACCAAACATGATACTTGAAGGGTTACCGGCGCCGGAATCTTTATTGATTTCAGTTCGGAAATTGGTAAAGTCTAGGGATTCGATTATCAAACTTTGTGATGTCAAATTTCGGGAAATAGTCGCGTTTTTTCTCCGCCGTTTGCAAATATCGGTGAAACAGCGAGAAAAGCCCAAACTGTGCTTCATGACCATGGCGTCTATAAATCTCCAGAATGTCCAGCCCAAGTCCCAACGAGTACAACGACTCCCGTGTGCGCCTCGCTGTTTGCCATCATGTCTGCCGTCTGCCTTCCAGATCCAGAGCGAGGCTCGCGCCCGGAGGACGCAGAGAGAGTGCAGACATGGACTTCGACGACGTCCTCGAGGAGTTGGGAGAGTTCGGTCCATACCAGATCACCACCTACATCATGATCTGTCTGCCGGTCTTCTTCAGCGCCGCTAACAGCCTCAGCTACGTATTCACGGCCGGAGTGCCTAACTACAGGTAGGTACCCTTCCTTATATTATACATTACCTATATAGTACGTCTCAGGTTCGGAAGTCCACAGAGCGTTTTTTATATTTCCGCGAGAACCCTCGTTTTACATACCCCTTACTCTCCCGTTGTGTAGAGTTGGCCGATGTCGGTCTGGATAATTGTTTTCTAATCGGTAATCGGTTCGGTGCGGTCTTTGTTGCCTGGTCATTAAACATAATATCATGGCATACAAATACAAATCAAATGAACGATCAATAAACTGAGTGATCAGTCGTCAAAATAATATTCCTAGTGATTTACGAGATCTTAATTCTGCTTCGATTTTTAAATTTCGAAGTCGTGTACAGATTATTTTTTTGCCGAGATTAATAATTCTTCGCATTTAACGTCACATTATCAGTGCGAATTATCTTAAGTAAAAACGCTCAAATTGATTGTGAAACAGGTTTCATCTGAACCTTTTTGATGGAGCTGGCAACGAACCACTGCTACCTTTAGCAAAGGCTGTGCAAGTTGCAGTAAACCTATGTCCCGGGGCACTGCCAAAAGAACCTGATACGTTCTATATGGGTTGACATCGACGGGCTTTCTAGGGTCATTATGACCTTTATCTTGTACCATTTACGACTTTTCGTATAGCTACAAGCTCTAGAACGAAACAATGCTACTACTTTTATAATGAACCTGTCTTATTATAAGGCTGGCTTATTTAATCTTTAATTAAGAAAATTACTTTAATTATTACAATTTTATTATAGCAGTGCTGTGGTTTTTTTTATCGGTGTAGATAGTAGAGTCGGTCAATAATAATAACATATACTACTGATACTACATTCGGTATCCTTTTCCAGCGATTAAAAGCCAGAGTGTGTTACGCAAGCATGCATGATTGCGCCATGCAGCGATTGTGCAAAGTGCACACTGCCAGCCAAGTGCATGCGTGTTTTCCCGTACATCGGGGCGCGATGCCAGGCAATCGCAGCGTGGGCAACAGGCGTTGCATCCTCACCACAATTTCCACACACTCGACAGCCATGGTAACAGGAGTAATCCATTCAATCAGGAGGCAATCAGGAGGTAACGGGCGATGTCTTTGGGAAGAGGATTGAGGCCAGTAGCCTCAATGAAAACGTATTCCAAATTTTTTTGTCAGGTCACCTGCCACGCTTCAGATAAATCATTCCCTAAAATAAGGTCATAGCAATTTTTTTCGGAGGATAAACTTTTCTAAAAAAACGTCGTCGCCTTTTTTCGGATTAACTTATCATCCATTTCCAAAATATCATCGCTTTTTTCGGATTAACTTGGCCCTCTGCGGGCCCCAAAAATCTTATCGGAGGCCCTTCCTGAGCCCGAGGCCCCCGCGCACTTGTATGCCTGCTCCCTTCTAGTTACGCCACTGCTTGAGGCAACCACTTTAGAGAATCCGCTCGCCGCCGGAGCTCAGGGATGCTCTGCCACACTTATCCAGAGAGTGTTTACGTGCGATTCAACTAACTAATTGCCATCAAAGTTGACCAGTGCCTCGCGAACATGCGATTCATTAGCACGCTTGCACACAATTGGATTCTCGAACGTGCGGCAATTCACAATCGTGACAATATTGTGTTTTGAATCACTTCGCGTGTTTCCCATTGCGGGACTGTCGCCAGCGTGTCATCAATCAGCCACCGAGGGCGTTTGTGTGGCTTCGGCACGTCGGTTGGACTTGGAGTGCAGCTGCGTCGACTTGATTCCCGCGGAAGCCATGCTGTGTTGGGTCACCCAACCGTGCCCCCCTTCGAACCCACGGGACATTTCGAACCCACGGGGAATTTTTGTCTTGCTGTTTTGAGTTTGTGGAACCTTTATGAATTTGAGAGGAACCGATATTTTTTCGATCCCTACAGCGATTTCGGTTCCGATTCCGGTTCCATAAAAAATGAAATTACGGTTCTGGTTCTCAATTTTTTTGAAAAACGGTTCTGATTCCGGTTCTGGTTCCAAGAAAATAGGGGTTCTACCAGGTTCCGGTTCCGGTTCTGGTTCCGGTTCGGATCACTGGTTCGATCCTTATCAGATCTCCCCGATGCATTTGCTGAAAAACTCATCAGCCCAGCCCTACAGGGCTCAGGGGCCCGACCTGATATCAACAATCGATAGCCCTGGTGCTACTACCATGTTCAAAACAAACGGAAATCAGTAACACCACGGTAGCCCAGCCAGTACACTGCCGCATGGCGATTGTAGGTCGGGCCCTAGGGAGGGATGCTGCAAGTGAGGGGAATAGATGACCAGAGGGTGAGCCATGCTGTTTCTAATGCATTGTAACAATGGTCCTGTTCTGAAACCTGCTGAGGCTACTGCGCAGTAACAAATCTTACTGAGATCCGTTCCGTAAGTCGTAACCTATCACAGTGACTGAGCTGAACCCTGCTGGCCGTTCCGTAACCTGCTGAAAGCCACTGAAGTTGACTGGAGGTTTCGGCCTCAGTCAATCCTACTGAGCTCAGTCAATTCTAATTTCAAGATGGCGGGCTACAAATCAGATCTGACGTGTGGTGTTTGCGAGGTTACTTTTAGTTGAAAGTTAGTGGAGAAGAATAAGAACGTCTATTAACAAGATGCCAATTATTATTTCATATTGTTCTTATGTAGGTAATTTGATTGTGTTATTGAAAAAAAAACTTGACTACTTGAGAGCTAAGAACTACGTACGTTGCCGCTAAAAAAATTCAAACAAGCTGAGCTGAGATCGCGTATTGCGTTCAGCAGACTTGCTGAACTCTACTGAGAGCCTACTGGAGCTCAGTAAGCTCAGCAGGTTTCGGAACAGGACCAGAGTGAGCGCCGATTCAAACGTTGGATGGGTGACCGCCATTGACATTGCGGGATATATTTGAAAGGGAGTTCGGAGGGATTAGAGTTTAACAACACTGCATCGAGTCGGGCGTTGGATGGGTGACAGCCATGGACATTGCCGGCTATGTTTGAAAGAGAGTTCAGAGGGATTAGAGTTAAGCAACACTGCACCGAGTCGGGCGTTGGATGGGTGGCCGCCATGGACATTGATGGGTATGTTTGAAATAGAGTTCGTAGGGATAAGAATTAAGCAACAGTGCACCGAGTCCGGCGTTGGATTGGTGACCGTCATGTACAATGGTGCTCAAATATATACTATTACTGGATGCCGACTGGTTCGGGAGAGAGGTCGGAGGGATTGCAACCTCAGCCTGGATTGAAGGCAGACTTCATTTATACTATCAACCACTCGAAATCAGGGTTCGGTGAAAAAATCCGCATTGCTCAAGTTATTATACAGTCCTTTAATCAAACAAGTGAAGATAAGAGTAAGAGCATTTTGATTCTTTACGTGTCAACTCAGTCAGATCTCTAAAGTGCAATTTTTATTCCACTCATGAGATACCTATCAAATACATTTCTGTCGGCTTCTAAGCTATTAATTGCTTAAAAACAATAAACAGTTTTCCTAATCACCATATGAAATAATTTATAAAACTTATTGATTAAGCGCTAGCAGGCTGAACTTTACTGGCTTTTTAATAAGTAATTTGGAGACAACATGAGGTAAATTGAAATTTGAATTGCAAATATATCAATAGATTCGGCAATAATTCTAAACAGGTAAAGGTAACTCCGCTACGGCTGGGCAAGATATGGAAAACAGTTATTTCATGTGATTGTAGTGTAGGCATATATGAAGGTCCACGGTCAAACCAGTACATATTATTATATTATAGGCTTTCCCACATGGTAATGATAATATGGCAATGACTCTGAATGCGTCGTTTATATAAAATATTTGTGATAAATTCATAAAACTACCTGTGACCATATGTTCCCAGAGGAGCCCTGTCAACCCTGTGACTTATGTTCCCACGTCTGATTGAGCCCTGCCAACCCTGTGACCAATGTTCCTTACCGCAATGTTCCTGGCAACCCTGTGACCAATGTTCCCACGCCTGGTAGAGCCCTGACAACCCTGTGACAATGTTCCCACGCCTGGTAGAGCCCTGTCAACTCTGTGACCAATGTTCCCACGCCTGGTAGAGCGCTGTCAACCCTGTGACCAATGTTCCCATCGCCTGGTTGCAGATGCTTCGTGCCCGAGTGCGACGACGACGCGCACCCGGTGTACGCCCAGCCGTGGACGGAGCGCGCCGTTCCGAGCGCCGCGACGCCCGGCGCCGCCTACGTCGCGGCGCAGTGCGCCATGTACGCGCCGCTCGCCAACGACACGGGCGTCGCCTGTCCCGACGTCTTCTCCCGCGACGTCGTGGGGTGCGACCGCTGGGTGTTCGACAACGAGAATACCATCGTCAGCGAGGTGCGTTCGCTGTGACCACCCACAGAGTGCGGGGCTCTGTCTTTCTTTGCCCTGCCCTGCCCTGCACTGTTCTGCCCTGCCCTGCCCTGCCCTGTCCTGCCCTGCCCTGCCCTGCCCTGCCCTGCCCTGCCCTGCCCTGCCCTGCCCTGCCCTGCCCTGCCCTGCCCTGCCCTGCCCTGCCCTGACGTGCCCTGCGCTGCCCTGATCATTCTTTGTCTTGCCAGCTGTCCTGGCCTTCGCAATCAGAAATGTTCTATTAATTTTTCAATATATATGGCAGCCATTCAATCAATGTTACCGTCATTGTGATTGTTATTGTTATTGATCGACGAGCTAGACAAGCTTTTAATTACCCAGTCAATCTAAATCTGTTTACCAAGTGTCAGTGATGTGATTGGCCGTATGATTACCGGCAGGCGTCGCGCGCGTCCCAAGTCCAAGATAGCAGTGGACCTCAACTACTTCAGCACTGCACGATCTGTCCCTCGGACTAGGCGTGCCTCTGTAAGAAGCCGACTGCTAATCGAACTCTAGGGGACAAAAACTACAAACTAATAAAGATTAGGCGCGTTTTTTACCGCAAAATCTTCCACCGATATTTCTATGTGGAATGAAACCCCGAATATGACAAGAACCTCGTTTACGGGGGAAATAAAAGAGGGACTGCTCCAAAATTCTCCTGATCACGGAGTGTTGTCCTCGAGAACTGGCATGAGATACATTTGTGCCGCTGCTAGGTTACGGTCAAGACCTCGAACGTATGCTCATAGCCTTTTGTTCTGCTTTGCAATAAGTGTGGTGATCATGACATTTCGTTCTCACAAGTTAAATTGCACATACAGCTTCCTATCTCCCAAACACAAACTCCTCGAAATGAAACTCCCTGGCTGCGGAGTGCTGCCCCATTCCCAAACTCGTAGAAATCTAGTCCATATAGCCGGCAGCGCCATTCCGTTTCGTGCCTCGTAGACGCAATGTTAAATTTCCCACATTTAGATTGGCTATTTGGGCAATTTGACCGGAGCTGGCCTAAAAACACACATATGTTACACAAATCGTCACAAAGTGTACTGTAATGTGTTGGCAAACGAACAAAAACTTCAATACACGCCAGACAAGCATACGATAGAGTCCGTGGGACACAAAGAAATGGCAAAGAATCGCTGATAATGTGAATACAAAGTAGAAGACTGTGGAAATGCGTGGAAATATGATGTGTTAAGTCGTCTAATCGTTTTTCGGAACAACAAAAAGTTCGACCCGGCGGGGAATCGGATGCATGACCCCTGGACCTCGACCACGCGCTCTACCATCATGGCCGGAAAACCACTTGCTACTCACCGCGATTTGACGCGAATAGTATAGCTAGCCACCCGGTGGAAATTTAACATTGCGTCTACGAGGCACGAAACGGAATATAGCGTCCGGGCGCGGCTGTTCCACCCTATGAACGTGATTCGGAGCTCACGTGGGGCTCGGCCACTACGGTAGGCACTGACGGGTGTGCTTCGTCCTCTCCAGTGGAACATCACGTGCGCCGAGAACCTGTGGATGCTGTCGCTGGTAGGCACCGTGCACTTCGCTGGCATCCTCATGGGCTCGGTACTCTTTGGCTTTCTCGCCGACAAGTGAGTCATTTAAATACGTACAGCCCACATAACCTTAAAACTCTGCAACATTGCAGCCTTGCAGTCTTCAATCTTCAATCTTGCAGCCTTACAAACTTGCAACCTAACAACCTTGCCACCTTGAAGCCTTGCAACTTTGCAGCCAATCAACCTATGGCGTATTGCTGGCAATAAAAGTAATCTTTAGTGTGTTGCCTGTGATTGGAAAGGAAATCAAGTTGATCAGTTTAATGCCGTACGTCGTACACCACATGTTTATTTTCACAAATTAAACGATATTCTACTTTTTAACCCAGGAACAACTTGGAAAATGTAAATGCCTGTCATACATGAATGAAAATGTTCTTATAGAACATTTTTAGTTTAGCTGTGGGTATATGCTAAAACGCGCGGGAGGGGTGGAGTTAGGTTAATTAAGGTTCTATCAGTAGAACTATTGCTTGAAAGCCTTCTACCCTTTGCCGCCATCGGCCGACCGCCTTGCAAGCCACAATCCCTCGAAACTGCTCACGGATGCTGTGCAGGAATCCGTTGAGTCATCTCACTAAAAGAGCGTGACTCGGTGTTTACCTCTCTCCGCGCCAGACCAGACCAGACCAAGTCAAAGGCTAGCGGAAGTCTTGGACAACCGGCGCCGGCCTTGGGGCAAAAAAGCCCGGCTATCATTCATTCTCGAGTTGCGGCAATGTCGTCATGATGCCAGCTGACACGATAAACACTAGCTGCAACTACCTTTACACGATCGCGACGGATTGCCGGCTCACGGATTGGATCCGTAATGTGCATCGTCAAACCGAGATCCCCCCTGGCTATAGGTGTTGAGGGAATCACAGTTTACAGGGCGAATACGAATTTGTGATACGAATTAATTCAATGGGTGTATTTCGTATTTCGAACGTCACCAAACCAAGCGCTAGAAATTGTGGGTCGCTCTGGTTAGCAACCACGCGTTATCCAAAGGCAACAGGAACAACAAAGCTGATGATTGCAGAACGGAGTGCGTTTAACCGAAACAACTCGGTTCGGCCTGTGGCTGTAGCTCAGGTTCGGATTTACGGAATACACTCTATGTCAAAGTTAATAGATGATTTTACCGAAAGTAGCCTTAGGTACCTGAAGCCGAGGCTGACGCGAGGCCCTAACAGTTCCGATGACCGATGAGGGAACGTGTTCCTAGGTTCGGACGCAAGCGTGTGTTCGTGTTCTGCATCATGCTGATGTCGGTGACGGGCATCGCGCAAGCCGTCTCCTCCGACTACGTCACCTTCCAGGTGTTCGTCTTCATCAACGCTCTCGGCACTTCGGGCGTCTTCCCCCTTGCGTTCATCATCGGTACGCCACACGCACTGATACACTCAATTGTCCTGTGTGCGATAGCTTAAAACTGATCCGCAATCTCATGATGAATAGGAAATGCAGCTAGAGCTGCAGCCATGGATTTACAGATTTTAAAGAATTGTTATCTTTCTTGAAAGTATCGTCCCTATTGGAGCCACTGAAGACCAGAACGGTATCGTTCGCATGTGTTATGATATTTACTTCGAGGGAAAGACAGCATAATTGGCTTAAGTAAATAAAATATAGTATCGGACCAAGCATGGTACCTTGTGGGTCTCACAATTTACAATTTACAATTTATATTTTCTTATTAATGTGAACTAACTATTTTGACCCTCTGAGGCGTTCCTCAACAAATTTTTTGAAAAAATTTATTGCAGTGCCCCTGATCCAAAACTGAACATTTTCGCGAGAAAGATGTCATAATGAAAGGTGTCAAAAGCTTTGGCCAAGTCAAGGAAGACAGAAGTTGCTTTATCTCCTCCATCAAGGGACAAGCTAAGACCGAAACCCATGTTGGTTAATTTTTCACTTGGCATTTAGCTGTTGGTTGGTTGCCAATTACAATTTATCACAATGCACGACTTCACCGAAAGCAGTTGCGAGTCTTGGAGTAGAAAATTATGCTCCTCCCACACTGACACTCGCATCCGACCGCTAAGGGTGTTTTGATTGGGAGATGGTGTATCGAGTCCCGACTGGACGACGATGCCAGTGTCTCTATGGCGATGTCCTCAGGCGTGGAGCTAGTGGGACGCAAGAAGCGAGAGATGAGCGGCATCGTGCTCAACTACTTCTATGCGGTGGGCGAGGCGACGGTCGCTCTCGTCGCCTGGATCAGCAAGGACTGGGTCTGGATACAGATGCTGGTCTCGGCACCCTGTCTGCTCTTCGTTGTTTACTTCTGGTCAGTCACCTGCGTCCATTTATGCCATGGGTCACTTTATTTGCTTTAGACTATTTAAAGGTTAGAACCACTTTAACTCAAAGACAACCCTACTAACACACGGAGGTCCGGAGTGTAGGACACTATGCCAGGGGACACTATGCCAGGCTACCCTTTCAGGTAGAGGGGGTGGGCAGCCAGGTATTCCATCGGAGTGATTGACAGTTTGCCGGGCATTGCTTGTGAGCTCCGTCGCGGTCAAGACATGTCTCCCCGGTGTTTGAAGAAATATGCTCCGTGGGTACCACGTCAAAAGTTAAAGAAAAAATGAAAATACATAAAACGCAAAATTGAAGTTAAGTCGTGTCTTCGATGCTGAAGCTCGACCCATCCTTCATAGCTTAAAACCTACAACCCTAATTTAAAATCATTCGTCAGAGTTCACCATTGTAAGTCTCAGACCAAAAATAAGGAGAAAAATGCATTAATACTTTGTTTTTTCAGCGATAGTAATCTGAACTTGCATGTGTCCTAACCTAACATTACTCAGTCGTCTGAGTATTTTATAGAATTCCACTGAACTCCACATTCGCAAGCATTGACGAATAGGCGAAGGAAGTATCCCGACTCCACCATTAACACTTGTAACATTCAGCTAGCTGGTCCCGTTATTTGATCATACAATTTAGTATTTTTGCTTACTTTAATTGAATTGTACAAAAGTTCAGTGGTAACTCTGTTTCATTATTTAGATAGCATTTCATTAGGTACCTAAGGGAAACATCTTTTATAGGTGGGCAACTCATTTCAATCATTACAGAAAAAATTTTTAATTCAATTAAATAAAACTGTTGTTTAGTAAATTAACATACATGTCAGACAAATACACACAAGTGATAGTCAAATATCGATAACAAAGTGGTACCTATAACTAAAAATGATCCTTACCAACACAAAATACATCTGGACAAAATATATTGATCTAGATGATATTATAATATATAGGTACATTATACATTGTACATTATATAAATATATACAATATTGCACCTATACTATTGCACATACAATCTTTCTTCAAATCAGGTTTTCTTAGAACCTGATTGTTCTTCCAACCGCACGAAGAAATTGTATCGTGGTCTTTTCGCCGTTGTTGAGTTCAAGGCAGAGTCCTTGGATCCGGTTTTGGAGGTGCGTGTAGGTACGTTTCACTCGCTTTTTTTGGCCTTGCCCGATTTCATGCTGGAGTATCATGGTTGAAACCATGGCCTCATCTTTCTGGAAGGCCTCAACGGCCTTCCAGAATGTGGGGTGGTCGTGGCCCACTAACGATTTGACACCCTGGTTCCATGATTCAGCAATGTTGTTTGTTCGGTCGCCTCCGTCTAACGTTGTCTGGTGTACATTCCACAGTTCGATGGGAAATGATGGGGTTCCCGACACATAAGTTTTATCAAAATATTGCAGAACGTCGAATAATTCGAACGGTGCGGTTTCCCAGAGGATGGCCACCCCCTCGACTACTTGTCTCGGGGGCTGGAAGGCAAGGCCGCCAAGCATGCCGCAGTACAGGCCTATCTCCTCGTTGTCTCGGACAGCTGTCGTTAATCCCATTGATTGCAATTTTCTCCATGTACTTTGGCATAAATGAAAAAAACAACCTCTCACTTTTACTTGCATGCCAAAAATTGTCTCCACTGCTCTGATAACACCTTGCTCGAAGTCCACCACTACAGTCTTTGGTGCTATCGGAAATTCCAGCTCGTTACACTTTTTTTAATTGCACTTAACATTTCGTCATATATTACACGACTTTTTCCAGTTAAAAACGTATTCACACACGTAACTCTTTTTTCTCCACATTTTGCGCGAATAACGTAGACTTGTTGAAAGGCCTTTGGGGCCAAAGCAAAATTCCCATCCATGAACCAAGTGTCTGCTCCCGCCAGCAATCGCAACCCAACTTCTGATGCATACGTCACTATCCGGTGGGGTTGGTCTATTCCGTTGTCGTATATCAAAAAAGGTTTACGGTTTTCACCCCCTGTGAAAGCGATGTCTTCGCCAATGGTGAATTTCCGTGCGTTAGTGGGATCCACCGGGCTGGATCCATTCCTAACTCTTCTTACGGCCTGTAATAAAAAAAAAAAAATTAGCTTTAATTTCATTAGAGTAGGTATAGCTTTTGATTAGAAAAAGACGGGAAGTAGGTAATGCGCTTTTAACTGTGTGGTAACAATTTGCTGACATATTATTATTTAGAAAGCTGGTAAACACAGATAATTTATCAAAAATCTTATTCAAATAGGAAATTGATAATAAAAACAATTTTCGATTTAAGGAACAAATTGCTATGCATCGATTCAATTTAATTTGACTTATTTCAATTTAGGAAAAAAATTTCTAGGTATGTATCGATTCCATTTACGTACCTTTTTCACTGAATCGGGATTCCCAATGCGTCTTCGCACTTCATCCGAAGCGTTCAGCAGCTGCTGGGAAAGAATTGCAGTTGGGGCGTCGCGGCTGACCCTGGCACTTTGCTTTACATTGCTCTAAATTTTGAAACTAATGACTTTGTTTCATCAGCAGGGTGGTTGTGTACCACATAGCCTTGTGGGATTTGATACTAAAAAAAATAAACATATAGTTAGTAATACCATCTATAATTATTATTGCAGACTAAAATGTGTTTCATTACAAAAATGATGTAGCATTCTAGAAATGTATTAGCCCACATTTTTTAATACATAATTATTTACATGCATGAAATATTGTATGATTGTGATAATATGATATTATTTATGATATTTTCCACTTCAAATAATGGACTTTTATTGTATTGCTATTTTCAGAAACAGGATAATAAAGGAAGTGTAATACAGACAGAGTAACGTGCAGCACTCTGTTTGCTACAGTTAAAAGTGCAATTTAAACTTTTTTGTCTTTTCAATATGATAATGAAACTTACCGGCTCTGTTTTAGTTGTTGAAATCGCTCCTTTACAGGAGAACTCTGTTTGCCGGGCGCAGCACCACCTCAGCGTATCGCACAGTGTACTGAAAACCTTGGAATAGAAGCATAGGTTCCCCTTTCACCGTTTTCGTCACTTCCATTTTTTAATGACCTTCTTTGTTGATTATTTTTTAGCAAGTGCTGGTGTGAACACTTGGTCACAGCGTCTGTACCCACCTGGATCACTTCTCATTACTCACCTGATGCCCGCTGACCTCTGTGATTGGTCGGGATAGAATTTTTGGATTTTTAAGCCGGTGTCTCATTGTCTTATTGGAGCGCGTGTCACCATGGTTTCTATTTCTAGCAGGTATAACGACCGACGAACTTTTTGGGAAGATATCTAGTAAATGTTACTACAATGTAAAACGCTAATTCACGCATAAGAACGTGCGTCCTAATGGCCCTTCTCTATAGCTACACACTTACGCACCTTTTCTTGTTAAAACTCCCAACAGACGTCTCATTGCTGCAGAAAAATACATTTTTCTATGGTTTACATTAGAAACAGGATAAATCTTTGGGTAACAAAACATGGGGAGGTAAATCTTTAAACATTTTTGCAGAAATCTCAACCTGCGAGAACTGTAACGTTATTGATTCAGTGGTCCTTGTCTACAACACCTTAACTAGTGCTTCTGACTTCAAATGCACATGGCTACACATGCACTCGCACCTAAAGAGGAAAGGCTGTTGGTTTTATGAATAGGTAGCGATGACGGTGTATTTATCGAAGGCACTCATATTATACGGTGGAGATTGGGGATGTAATTTTTTTAATTTGGCACTCGTTATACGATACATAATAGCAATATCATAATATAATTACATCGATGAACTTCCACTGAACTAAAAAGTAACTATCTAAATCTTCATATAGTTCTAACAAGGGAATTCATCATACATTAAGTTACTTTTCTAGTTCATTGGAAGTTCATCGATTGGCCATAAGCATGGTGTTTATTTGTATTTTGTATGGCGTTAATTTTGCTAATAAATATCATGGACAACAAGAGGGATTGTATCCATTACAACCGATTACGCGCATAACGTAAAAAATGTATTATCGGATTGAAATTAATTTTTATCATAGATTTGGAAGATTTAATAAAATAAAACAAACTCCTCTGTAATAATAATTACAGTAATAATAATATAATAATAGTGATAATTTGGCAATTGATTAGAGCAACAAGTTAGGTACGGTACGGCCCTACTCTCGTAATGCTAGCATGCTAGTGCCGTGTTGTATGTATTCTCATTTTTTCTTTAACTTTTGACGTGGTACCATGGATGATCTTTCTTCCCTGCCCGGGGAAACATGTCTTGACCGAGACGGAGCTCACAAGCAAAGCCCGACAAGCTGTCAATCACTCCGATGGAATGCCTGCCTGCCCACCCCCTCTACCTGAAAGAGTAGCCTGGCATAGTGTCCCCTGGCATAGTGTCCTACACTCCGGAGGTCCGATGGACGTCCGGCGGACGTACCTTTTGGAAATGAGGTCCGTCCATCGTACGTACCTCAGGTCCCTTGAAGGGACCGTGGACTTCCGCTGAAGGTCCGGTTAACGGACTTTTGTCATGCATACGGAGGTCCATGGACGTCCGGTGCGGACTTTCATCGGACGTCCGCCGGACGAACTTTGGAAGTACCAATAAAGTCCTCAGTGAAAGTCCCGCAAAGGGACCTGAGGACCGTCCAAAGAACCTCCGCTGAACGGACTTCGGTAATCAAAAGTACTCCAAACGGAAGTTCCACGGAAGGACCTCATGGACTTCCGCTGGATTTCCACCGGAGGTTCATCGGAGGTTCCTCGGAAGCATCAATTTCAAAGTTCCGCAGAGATCCGCAAGGTCCGTTCAAAGTCTCTCCAGCGGAGCGATCTAATCTTTTCAAGGGAAGTTCCGCACACAATCGCTGCATCAATTCAAATTACCTACACCGTTAGTGCAGATTTTAACATGAAATGCAAAAAAGGCAAATATTGTGTTAATATTGAAAAAATGATCCAATAACAATATTTCAGAGTGAAGGCTGTTGACCAATATTTTATTACCTATCACAAAATGCGTTCAGCTCACAGAGTGAGATGGCACCACCATTTATGAGATGTGTATATAGCCATCCACATGGTGTTTACGCAGGTGGGAAGGCCATCAATCTTATCTCACTCGCCTGTGCGGAGGATTTAGGAGGGGGTTATGCATGTAACTCTACCGAGTGGTATGGCAGATTAGCCATTTTTCCGAGCTGCGGTTTGGATATATGACTACACAAAACAAAGTAAATGTAAAAGCATGTTGTTTTATTGTTGCCAAATCAAATCAATTAACTGCAACTCAAGCCCTGAGTTAATAAAATGATAAAAACTATATTATTTTTCAAATAAGGTTTCGTGGCAGTTTTGCGCACTAGCCTTTGGACTTGTAATTTTTCTGCCTTTATACCATTGGATCTAGCGACTTCTATTTTAGTCGTTTGTTAGAGTTTATTTCCAATTTCTTTAAAACCGAAGCAGAAATACAGAATTCATTGATCATTAAAATAATCGTTTCATTCCAAATCATTGCAATTAAGTAGTTAAGTGTCCCGCTTTGGTGGAGGTACTTTGAAGGTTGATGTCCGGACCTTTGACTTCCCAAGCACGAACTTGATGGCCGTCTGAAGCACGTCCGGTGGAGGTGTTTTGAACGCCCACTGTCCGGACTTTGAACGTCCAAATAACGGACCTGACGTACGTCTAAAGCACGTCCAGTGGAGGTGCTTTTGACGTCCAAAGCACGGACCTGACGGACGTCCAAAGCACATCCGGTGGAGGTGCTTTGGACCTCCATTGTCCGGACTTCATGGACTTCCAATGGACGGACCTCGGGGACCTTAAAAGCACGTCCATGGACGGACCGTGTTAGTAGGGAAAGCGAATGCTTTAGTACTCTTGCCATTGTGGTCTAGACCAATGTTGGGGCTAGTGAAGCCTACCATGTACTAGACCCAGCTGTTGAAGCTGTTCAGAGTCCATAAAAGTAACCGATTGGTTTAGACTTACCAATCCCGTGAAGAAAAATCCAGTTTATTATTACATGTGTAAAGTGTGAGATGCTGGGATTTCTCCTGCGGTGTTCTATCGTACATCCGTTTAGCTGCGCGTCGCATTGTCCTTACAAGACATCATCGTCTCAATCGTAAAATCCTGCAAGGCAATGCTACGTCACGGTGCTTGCTCAACGCCCCTGTCCCTTGTTGACCTCCAGGACCGTGCCCGAATCCGTGCGATGGCTGCTGGCACACAGCAAGCACCACCGAGCCAGCGACGTCATCATGAAGGCGGCCAAGCGCAACAACGTCGTGCTCTCAGAACGCCTCTTGTCGACGTTCGACGCCGACAGCTTGGAACCATCCGCGAAGGAGAGCGTCGAGAAGGGTGACTCTCCCTTGAAGGGCAAGACGCCCCGAGGACTCGGCGAGAGTATCCTGGACGTGCTGGGCTCGAGGAAGCTGTGTCTGCGATCGCTCAACCTCTTCTTTGTCTGGTAGGTGGGTGGATTGCCGAGGCCCTGTAACCTAACTATTTAACTTCTGGGCCCAGATCCACAAAGCAGCGTTAGCACACTTAACCCTCGGGGTAAAATGATGAACAGGCAATCTCAGACGGCGTACGCCGATTTCCAGGAATAATCACCATGGCACAGATACATAAGGTTACCCAAATGTTCCACTCCCATACTAAAGCAGCTATGCGAAAGCCCTCCACCCGCAATAATAGTTTCGCCGGCTGTCAAGGGATGTAGCCACTATTTGTTGTGTAACCAAGGAAACTGTAGCCACCTGTGGAACATTGGGATTTGGGTCCCTTGATTAAATTGAGTTTGTCCCTTGGCCTGGTAGATGTAGATGGTGTTAAAACAGGTTGCCAACGCACCCCAGCTACTGCCGACCAAACTACTCATCAAATTTTTGCCGTAGCCACGGCTAAGTATGGTAGAATGTCTGGGTAACCTTATATCTGTGACCATGGTAATAACAAGCTCATTCCTGTTTTGCCTTAACCCTGCGTTGTTAATCTGGGCCATGTGCCGTACGAGAGTTCGAAATGCACTGTAAGTTACCATTGACCAGATGTGGTTCCGGTATTAATTGATATATTAAGTATAACTTGGGAATAGCGAGACGGGGGTTGTTTAATATCGGTATAAGAGACTATATTATAGTGAGCGCGCAGGAGTTCGTTTCCAGTAGTTTGCTGTGAGGTTTCTTTCATCCTATTGGCACTCATGACTCATGACAACAGCAGCACACTCTCTGGTCCAGAGCCGAAATTACTTTCCGGGTATTGTATCTGCGCCTGCGGGCTTCTCTCGCAGGACGCTGAACAATTTTATAGTGTTTTGCGGTAATGGGGATCTGGACTCAGAATTGCTGGTTTCTAAGAACTAGGACCACCAGCTCTGCCAGCCCCGAGACTACAAAAGGCCCCAGGGCACAATGGGAAATAACAGTTTGCATTGTCCTCCCATTAGGGCGGCCAACGCGTTCGTCTACTACGGCCTGTCGGTCAACTCGACGAACCTGGGAGGCGACAAGTACCTCAACTTCGCGCTGGTCTGTCTCATCGAGATCCCCGGCTACACGATGTCATGGTTTTGTCTGCGTCGTCTCGGCAGACGCAAGACACTCTTCGGCTCGTTGCTGCTGTGCGCGATCACGTGCGCCGGCGCAGCATGTGTGCCCGAAGGTCAGTTATTTGGACTTCAACCGACTTTAAACACTAAAGCTATACCTACCATAGATGAATGAAAGTACTCAAGATATTTCAGGCCCATGTTAGAGGCTGTACTTTAAATGGTCCGCGCCATTTGCCGATATTTGGTCTAGTTCCGCTTCTTGTTGTTACGATCGCTATTATTAGTGCTAGCAGTACAAATAGCAGTACAAATAGCAGTACAAATAGCTGTACAAATAGGATCCGTATTATATAACACCGTTGCTATGCCGAGTTATGTAAAAACAACAGTTAGCTTCACTCTTGAATCTTGATAATGCCTAATTGCCCAAGAACTTTGCGTCGGCAGAGGTATCCTATACTTCCTCATCTTGAAGATTCAAGGCAAAAGGGATGCAAAATGGACTACCTATATCTAGCGCTGTGCACCGGAAAGTAAATTTACATATGACCTTGGGACAGAGTGTTTGTTCATAGTGTGATGTTTGTCTACCCTCGCAGGAATGTGGTGGGCAGAGACTGCCCTGTTCCTGGTGGGCAAACTGGGCATCACCTCATCGTTCAGCACCCTCTACGTGTACACGGCCGAACTATACCCGACCGTGATGCGCAGCGCCGCCGTCGGAGCTAGCTCCACTGTGGCGCGCGCAGGCGCGATGGTGGCGCCCTTCGCGCCTCTGCTGGTGAGAAGCGTACACTAAGCCCTTGCATCGTTTTTTCATCCGTCACATGTGCCGTGAAGCACCGGGAACCGTTGGGAGTATTGGAAATATTCAGGGGCGGCTCGTGAGGGAGGGCAGCATGGCGGCCGAATGCAACTAACCGTTCGAGTACCGCCCGAGCACCGTATGCATGCTGCCTTCACCCTGAACGCCAACCGCCACGCTCAGGGCGGCAAGCGTTGCCGCCCTGCATGCGAAGCCATGAGTGCGTGGAAATGGCATTGAACGCGTGCCGCTAGGAGAACCTCACCCGCATCTGTTGAGCAGCAGGGATGCTGCCCTCGGGCAGACTCGGCTTGCCTCAGGCTCAGCTCGGCTCGCCGAGAGCGATGCATCGGCACCGTGCCGAGGATTGCGAACGGAGAGCGAGAGAGACAGAGCGATACATACACACCTCGAATGTGACTGCAACGGAGACACCGAGCGTTCATTGTAGAACTGTTCATGGAGTCTCATCCTAAACCAAAACGCTGCAAATAACGGAGGATGGCAGGCGAACACCGTTAACCGTTTCTCAGCACTGGAACTTTTTAAACTCCTGACAACTTTTTCATTATAATTTTACTATTTGACTAGAAAAATTAAACGGTGGGTATCATGCAAAGTCTAAGTGGTAAGAGTTATTTTTTGCCTGGGTACTTTGTCCTAACAGGCTTAACTTCGCATTCTAACGCAATTTTGTACAGGCATAATCGGGGTGAGCGTCATCTCCCCATGCAATTTTTTGCAGAGGCACTGGATGACCAGACTGAAAAGATAAGGAGATGTTCCACTATGTGAAAACTATGTGGATGCTATGTGGATGAACTATATTCCTGCTGGGTATAATCCTATTATAGTCCAAGGTGCAAACATTTGCGGTTTTTCACGTTTTTAGCGTAGCTCCGCATGCAAAAAACGTCTAGACGTGTTTTAACATAGCAGGAGCTACGCTCATGCGATGGCTCCGCATTTATTATTTTTCTCATTGTTAGCGGCGTGTCGTAACCCTAGTAACGGTAATACCTCGTTCACACTACTGACTTGATCAAGATCAACTCTCTTCGCCATCAAAGATGGCGTTGTTTGGGTTTCCACAACTCAGTTATCTATTTAATCGTGATGAAATCATTCGGGAATCGTCGTGAACGCTCGGAAAAGTTCGTGATTATTTCAAAATCCGCCACCGGAAACGTTGCAACATTAAATAGGGAGCGTGTTCCATGTGATATGAGTTCGGTGATAAAGTGAGGTTAGATTCGTCGCGATTTCCGGTTGTGTTCGTATCCCGAGCATATTCCGAACTTGCCCGAATGACTTGATCATGATCAAGTAAGGAAACAAGTGTGAACACCAACTGATTTTTGAAACCCAATCAACGCCATATTTGATCGAGTTGAGGACTTAATCATGATCAACTCGTGTAGTGTGAACGAGGTATAACCCTTCACGCTTGATTTACGCACGATTTAGGCTCCATACAGCACTTTCAGCGGCCGCCGCTTTATTCGGTCCAGCCAGAAGCAAATAAACTTCCTTCACGGTGACTTTGGTTGCACAGTTTCATGTTTCAAGGCTGATATTGCACCAACTTTAAAATGGTTGGATTTGGCGAGATGAGTTCTCGGCTTCGAACGAGTATGCATCTTAACGTACTTCCTGCTTTACTTTCGGTCACAGTTGACGGCACTCCTTAGCTTAGAATCATTACCCTAACTAAATTGTTCCTAGTTTATATTTTAATGCAGCTGAAATATTACATAAAGGGCATAATAGTTTTGAAAAAGAATTTGACGGTCTGGCGAATTACCAACTGTTTTATCGGATTTGGATCAAGGTAGGTTATAACTTCTTAAAAATATTTTCCATCAAGCTTATTTATGAATGGTGGGGGCTGGGAATATCCTGACTTTGAACATGATCCAGGTATTCACAGCACACCACACATTTGATTTGATTTGATTTGATTTATTTATTATCCAATTGATTACATTTTACAGTAATATAGGCATCGTCAGGTGTGATAAATTTACAAAATAGTATATTAACACAATACAGAGTAGAATATAAAAATAAATATATAAAATAGTATAATTGAAATCTTCAATTTCACTTACCCCAGAAAAAAGTAACTTGTGTATGTTTTTTTTTTTTTTTTTTTTTTTGTGTTTGTGCGCGCTCTACAGACCAAACGCCTGAACCGACATGGATGAAAATTTCTGCGTATCTACCTCTGTTCTCAACTTAGACCCCCTGCGTTTTTGAAAAAGATCGGTTCAGTAATTTTTTTATAAATCAATTTTTACGAAATCTAGATTTTTTCAGAATTTTGAACCCCTGTAAATTTCAAAGTTCTGAACATAACTTCACCAAAACTTCTAAACATGTTGACCTTAAACATATATATCATGCCTGCAAATCTTAGTTCGGTAAGTTTTTCCAATTGGTTTTTATTAGCATTTTTGTGGTGTTTTTTTCGTGATTTGACGGCTGATTCAATACGAGTCCGGTTTCCTTCGTTTCCTTGGTTACCAGCTTTGTTGACCTCGAAAAGAAACAAAGGAACGTCAGAATCCGTATACATTTTCAAGTGGTTAGAATTTTCGAGAAGGCAATGGTCAGGTTTGGTGCTCCATGGTTTTCTTGTGACTGCTGCCTGCAGCTTTTAATCCGCTATACACAAACCGCTACCTACGCTCATCTTCAACGCAACACAAATTGCGTTCGCGAAGCCCTAGTAAATAAAAATAAAATAAATACAAAATAATGCTTTACGTATCTAAAAATTCGCTGGTATTATAGAATGTTTTTTTTTTTTAACTTAAATGATAGTCTATGCTTTTGACTTAAATGATATTCTATGCTTGAATATTTAATATTATTGAAATATTACGAATTTTGAATGCAATTACCTTGGCAAGCAATCAGTAACGAAGTACGGAAATATTACATAATTACTTGATAAAATCAAAAGTCTAGGTTAGTAAAGTTGGACCTGGTTGGCGCATCATTGACTAGAGAAACTCTTCAGTAGTTATATTTCTCCAAAAAGGCGAAGTTTCACAATTAATTACTAGTTTGGTTAGGTCAGGTTACATGAGAAGGCCTTGAGCGAGGCTGCGACGCGAGCTGTGTGAGCGCGTTCGGAAACTTATTATTGTAAACAGCTGTGAGCTTGAGCGAAACCAATATGGTCCAACTCCTAGCTGGAGCTTAAATCACACTACAAATACATCCGTTGCACTTGCCTGGCATTCCGAGCAGTCCAGACGCGAAAACACGGATTGTCATAAACACTTTGCATTTACAACATACATGCGAATAACTCTAAATTTAGTGTGACAAGATTCTTACCATTTTTGGAACTGTGCGCCGGCGCACAGTTCGGACGGCGCACAGTTCGGACGGCGATCGCGAGCAATGTCAGCCCGAAGTGCGCTTAGTCCGTCCACGAAGAAAACTTACACTAGAATTAGTTTTTTTTTTTAGCAACACGGCACAGTGGTCGAGTAAAGACGGGTCGCACTGTCGAAACCCGCCAAGATGAACATGATTCGCAACGAAAGCCCGCACAAATGTCTCTTGAATATCGAGAAATTCTCTGCACACCTAAATGTAGCGAATACTGGATTCATGTAGGAAATTGTTTACTAATTTTAGAATTCTATATATCTTGTGTGTATATTTATATATTATAGCGTATTATCAGTGCCCGATTTACGCCTAGGCTGACGAGGCTGTATAGCCTAGGGGCGCCGCGTCCGAGAGGGGCGCCAGAAAAGAAGCCGCTATGGTGTAGATAGTTTAGACTTTAGGAGGAAAAAATATAAATCTTTTAATGTTCTGTACAGTGCAGAGATCTCAGGAAGTCAAGTTTTATTGAACTGCAATGTTTTACAATAATAAGGGCTAAAGCACAATGGTAGTAATTTCAAGGAAAATACTACCGTCAAGCCTAGGCAAATTTAAACAATTCCAAAATAGTGTGGCTTTGCTGGCACACGACAACAACGTTCTACCCGGCTCCTCGGGTACAAACACAAATAATGCACTACATATCGTTGGAAGGGGGGGGGGGGGGGGGGGGATAATACTAGGGCGCCAATGGTATAGATCGGGCACTGCGTATTATAAGTTTTAGATAACAGGCAAATGGTTTTAACAAATGAAACTTCACAGCCCTCGTGACTCGATACCCAATGTTGATTTGCGACTCCAGCCTTACCGGTTGAACCTTACCAGAAAAGACCCTAGAATTAAGTTTAAAATGGAAGTAAATTGTACAACGCCCTGCCTGGGTCCATCAAATCACTACCTAGCAATAAAATCAAGGACCAGACCAGCTAAAAGAGTATAATATTTAATAACTAATAGTTTTTATTCAGTTGAAGAATTTTGTCAAGAAGAAGGGAGAATGTATCATGATAAAAAAAGAAACTGTGTGAGAGGTTTTGCTGTGGACTAAATGACCCAGAGAACAGACATTGGCATGCGAAAACTTTGATTCAACATCGATTATAATCAGCGATCAAAATCGAACACTATCGTCTCAACTCAATATACAAGAAATTATGTTTTTTACTTTACAAACGAGTATTATATAGTTTCTACTTCTAGAAGCCTACGCTATAGCCTGTATAGCTAACACATCAATATAAATAGCTATAATAGGTGGTGCTATCTAGATATCTGCAAACATCTTAAATCTTTCTCAATTTTGGCACGCGATCATGTCCAAAAGAACCGGAACTTGGAACACGTCACACAATACCTGCAGTGTTCATAACGAAGTCACCCTCAGCCATTCCCGTCACACTGCATCAAAAGGCAAAGACACACACGAGATCTCAGATGATATCGAGGCTTTATAATATAGTATTATGCCTGACAGCCCCAGTACGTATACCTACTCTACATAAGCCTCCATCACATTGACTTGTGTGCTAAAAAGGTGATATTATTCCTACAGCTCTTTTGGGCAAAGTCTCATAGAGCCTCCGCAGAAAAGGAATGATATAACTCGGAACCAATTATCACACAAATAATCGCAATCACATTCGGCTAAGCGCCATAATAATCAGAGAAAAGTTTAATCATTTAATTCCCGAGTTTGGAGCTTTCTGCACAAACACACTACACAGCTGATAGTGTAAGAAGTGAACCTATTGCCTTAAGATTATTATCATGTGTATATGGCGAGTTTATCAAATTCCAGAGGTGTGTACCTAAACAGCCACCTGAAATTTGGGATGCC
This sequence comes from Nemoura dubitans, assembly GCA_921293005.1. Taxonomy (NCBI): domain Eukaryota; kingdom Metazoa; phylum Arthropoda; class Insecta; order Plecoptera; family Nemouridae; genus Nemoura; species Nemoura dubitans. The sequence goes on from OV121073.1 coordinate 42,768,373, forward strand.
TAGTTTCAACGAAATTCGGGCATGGAAATTGCCAACCCCATGCGCCAATTCAAACACGAGCAGATGCATTCATTTCGAGATAAGAGTCTAGGCACCAAACCAGGTTTCATTTCTTGGTTGGAGACATCATGGTTGGGAGAGGGAGTGCCTGCCGGACGAACCGTGCAGTTCTCAGGTCCGTGGACCACACTGCTGTGCTCTCCCCAGCTAGCTTGGCCAACACATGGCACGTAGGGCTGCTGGGCTAACGGTACATAGGGGTGGGGGATAGCAAGGCTGGAATGCAGATAGTACAGTCAGAGCAAAAACATTGTATAGGGACAGCCAAAGAGCTGTACCATAACAAAATGCAAGCATGTACCAATCAGGTAAAACGAAAACAGTAACAATCGCGTGCTTATAAATTAAATAAGATAAACCAAATTACATTATAAATGTCATGTGACTATTTCACATGCTGATTGTATTGGGATTGTGGTATAGAGGCTCCGTTGTCAACGCAATTATTGTGTGATTTCATGATTAGGATCTTGTGAGGCCGAAGTTATAGTTAATTTACATGAAAGTGATTCTCGTGCTGCGAATGGCGTATAGAAATAGGTTGGCAGTTGCCTATCAACCTATAACTTAACCCGTGGGTCATCCTACAAATCCAAACTGCGCATAACCAGTGCCGTGTTTACCACTAGTCAGAGTAGGCTATCGCCTAGGGGCGCCGAGGATTTAGAAGTGCCGGCCGCAGGCCGGCGCCAATACCAATGTTTTTTTAAACTAAACATTAAGTGCGATATGTCATGGGTTCAGTCAACATTGAATCATATGAGCAGCAACACTCCTGAATTCTTAGACTTCTAGTTTATGTGCCCACGTCGCGTATATAAGTATACCTAGAATTGACGCGACGAAAATGACCGGCGAGAATTATGTGCGCTTATCCGCATTTCCTGTAGGAACGGCAGTTGTAGCCGGGAAGTAAGGATTGAGAGGTTTTTTGAACTCATTTTAAAATAGGATTTGAGTATACAATTGCGAATTCAGCTCCCGAATTGGCAGAATGGCTAATCCCACTCCTGGAACTATTAATCGCTTTTTTCCTGTATCAAAGGTTGGGGAAAACATTGAGCATGGAGCACTCCAGTGCGCATTTTCTTTATTTGCGCATTTGAAAGTTGCGAAAATAAAACGATGGGCGATACCAGTGCCAGAAAAAAGTTGAGCGGAGCTCAAAACCAAAAATCGCTAAACAGCGCGACGATAAGGGAAAGAAGTGTTATTGAACGTTAAAGAAAAGTGTCTTCTTACTTCACACGAAGTCCAGGCGGGGTCACATCTGAGAGCAGGCTCTCTGCTTTGTCCCTTATCTCCTACTATCTTCTCCTACTAGAAAAAGCCGTGCCTGTCAGTGTGTTTCATCAAGAATTTCTTTCTTCATGCGTTTCTACATTTTTAGAGATTTTTTCTTCAAATTTAGGGACCATTCTAAATTTGACGTTCTTCAATCATTTGTGAGGTTTTCGGGGCCGTCTGCCCAAAAATGGGCGCTTTTTTGGAAAACAATTCTCGAAATTTTCATTTTTTCTCCGGCTTGAGTTTTTATTATTGCAGAGCACTTTTCCCGATTACAGATCCCAAAAATAGCGGACCGATCGCACCCTTGGGGCACCTTCGGGGGATCATTTTTAAAGTCAGCATTATGACGAGTGGACTGTTCACGTAGACGCATCAGATACCACACAACCCAAAGCTTCTCTGTGGATCGTTGGTTCCCACGGTGAGTTGCAGGCCTAGAGACGCTGGATCGAGTCTGAGTTTGGTTGCAAATTTTGGATTTCAGGGAAACTGTACCGCGAGTTCGAGTTCGTGTTTTCTGACAAATTTTGGATATCCGGGAAATTTTGTGCTTCGTCTCGATACTTTACCCCAAAATTTGCATTGAAAACTAAGTGTTGAACTCGATTGACACAGATTATCTCTGATTTACTTATTCGCATACACGTTTGAAAGTGCGCCGCCGACTAATGTAGATAAAATCAACAATCTAAATCAGCCCGATCATGCCCAGCAGCAAGCACAATGCAGGTAACATCGAAATGTTATTATTGTTTACTACTTATGTTTTGGGTTACTCTACAAAACCTGCAAGATAAAAGCCTACCAATCTATACCAGTCCACATACGAATCGACTCATCTTTAAAAATTGGTTCCTTAGGCTTTACTGATATGCATTGGGAGCTTATAAAGGCGCAACGAAAAAAACTGCCTACTGGCGCATATTGTCTACGTCCGGCCCTGCGCCAAACAACATAACATTTCCATATTGCAAAACAGTTACATATTCTTAGTAAAGTACTACCCCGTGAACCATACCTCCAATGTCACTGGACTTTGTAATTCGTATGTAATAATTGAAGTGCGTGGTCTGCCTCATGCTCTAAACGTAAGTGTATATTATTAAAATAGTGAACAATCTTCATATCATTTTTAACTAAGGAATAAAGGAATATAACAAAATTTATGCGGAAACATTGTGGACTCCCTGAATATTGCTCGCCACGCGCAATATACTGCGGGATTTAAAAATAACTTCTTTATTTGTAAATCGATTTTGGATTTAAAAGCGTGATGTTGTATAAAATGAAGCCATGTCTATTAACCCAAGATTATCGACGAGCTATCTCGTCAAATAAGAAAGTTTGCTTACTCGAAGATATATAGAGCTGAAATTTGGACCACACGTCCCCAACAGTATTACCTACCCCTGATATAAAATTGGACAAAATATTTTCATCGGAACAACCCCCCAAAGACAAGGGAGTGGATTTTCTTTTGCAGAAAAATGAAAAACTTAAAAGTTGAAAATCTTATTGAGTTTTAAAGCTATATACTTCGAACTGCCCTAGAAATGTTCATCATTATCAGCTGTATTAATATAAGTCTTAAAAATTACCATTTTGTTATCAGATCTGGTCGATTTCGAACCAAATGTGGCCAAAAATCCAGTAAAAGTTCACTACACATTACTTTACTAAAACTACCGTTATCAAAAATTAGTCAAATTAATAGAAATTAATATAGAATTGCAGCTTAAATCATTGCTAACAATACTGCAGATACAGAAATCCAAAAACGGGAACTTCATAGCATAGTTTTTAGATTTCCCCGAGCTGCTGTGTGCGCGATCCCCCCCTCCCCCACCCCCCACCACGCGCGGCAGGCGAGTCGCTCCAGCCAGCAATAAGCATGGGCTGACCGCGTTACTTACCAGCACATTCACGAACACAATGGACAAACCATGAGCTCATTACCACTGTTTCTATCCAATGGGGTTTCATTTAACCAATTTCGAATACTTAAAGTTTAACATCTGAAAAATGTGGCTAAAGAGCAAAAATATGAACTGCAATAAAAGCATGAAACTGTCTGAGCGACAATGACTCCAACAATGGCAGCGACAATGGCACCAACAATGACAGCGACAATAACCCACCACATTTCGCAGCACATGGCTGCAGAGACGCATGAGCTCCTTTCCCAATGTTTCAATTCAATGCGGTTCCATATTTATGATTTAGAAATCTCAATCTGAGAAACGTGGCTTGTGAGCAACAATATTGAACTACAATAAAAGTATAACACTGTCTCACTCTCAGCCTTGCAGCAACACCATCACGGTTCTTTCAAGTGTATCTTAATCAATTTTGAATTCACCCAAGAGGACAAGACACCAGTCTAATTTCGAGTGGGTTCGATTCGATCATTGATTGCTACAGCAACTTAAAGGAATGGCAAAACGGCCAAAAAATATCCTTCCCTAAAAAACTGCTGCGTTTTAACGATTCAAATTCAAATGTATAGCAAATTGCAGAATGAGAAATACGGCAAGAACATTTTTTTTCGTGCAGAGCTTTTGATTGGAACATCAATGCCCCATTTGCTAGAATGTGTCAGAAGTAGAAGTAAAAAATAACACTATAGGTACCTACCTCTATCAGAGACTGGAGAAATATCATACAACATTCGTCGCCCCAGGACTTATTTGGTCCATCTCCACTTTGACAAAGTGTAGCTACAGCCATTTGAAGTTTCAAAGTTGTATACAAATTAACCTATTTCAATTCTTTTTTTAAAGTTGTGATTTTCTGAAAGCTAATTTTTTTCTGCTAATTTAGAATATCCTTTAAATCCCTAACTTTATTTACTTGTGCCCTTAATCTGCAACTTCCGGTTGGAGATAGACCACAATATAAATTTTCTGACAATTTTTTTTTCTTCCCACCTGGGCTTTGTTCCATATCCACTTCATTATAGGCTCTACAGCAGTAGCAAATTTTCGAAATATATTTTTAAAAACAACCAAGTAGATATAGTGGAAAAACACAGCGGGTCCAAGTTGAAAACAAATGTAGGTATTCTGACAATTTAATCATATTCGGAGCAGGCGTAAGGTCTGTAGAGCGCGCTCAAACACACACAAAATCTCACACACTTAAGTGTTCGTGTTTTTTTTTTTGTAGTGAAACTGAAGATTTCGCTCCGCTCTCTTCGCTTAATACGTTCATCAATAAAACGTATATTTAAAAGGTCGGCCACATTTTGTATTTTTTACCCCTAAATGGGGTAGTTTTCACAAATTAACCCCTTTTCAACCCCTATTTCTAAACTTTTTTTTTGGAGGGTAAAATTTAAAATATCTTTTGTTCTTTTGTGTTGAACATGTGTGCAAAGTTTTATTGAGGGCCGAGGTTGGGCTTAGCTGCTAAAAATTATTCTGTGTTTGAGGTGTCTCATTTCAGGAATGTGAGGTTAAACATTCGAACAGGCGCGCGAAAATACTCGATCGTGATTGGTCGAAACATACTGGATCCGGGATATGTTGGAGTTGGAACAAATAAGCAACAACTTTGAACGGTTTCAGGTGGAGATGGACCAAGATTAATTCCGAAAAAGCGGTGTTAGGGCCATATTTTCATGCAGGTCAGCTTGTTTTTGGGTAAAATATGACCCCCAGGATACTCATACGACATCTAACTCAAAAACACAAAAAGAGGAGTTGGACCAAATAAGTACTCAGCCGACGCATTATCAGAAACATAATATTTATAAAGCGAATGTCTTACGAGTTACGAATCGGATTTGTTAGCAGTGCAAGGCCTATGCCTATGCAAGACCTATGCAAGATACCACCCGAATTGAGTTTATAGGCATCCGAATATACGTCCGACTCACAACAAAACGCGGTCAAAAGAAAAAAATTAGATACTTCGCAATGAGAGGAAATTGTTACTGGTTTAAGCAGTTACCAGTATGCAATTGATGGAAGGGAGGCGAAGCTGGAAAAATGTGCACCCGAACCGGGATACGAACCCGTGACCCGGGTGGGACAGAGGTATCTCCGGAGAGACGAGAGGCCGAGCGACTCGTACATGGGACGGGTAAACGGACTCGGCCCCAGGAAGGCGATGGCGCAATCACTAGACCCTCCTGTCCCACCCGGCGAAGCAGGGAGAATGTGTGACCGAATAGCTCAGTTGGTAGAGCACCTGCCCGGCAAGCAGGAGGTCCCGGGTTTGTATCCCGGTTCGGGTGCACATTTTTCCAGCTTCGCCTCCCTTCCATACTTCGCAATATTACCCAACCACTGAGTATCATACGATTTTTACATACACGCAAATGAGGCCGGCAAAAGAGTACGATGTGCCTCAGTTTGCCAGAAACTCGGAGAATTTTTAATTACCGAGAGCGCAGATATAGAAAGGGCAGGTATCGCACTATCGCGGCTGGTATAGAAGGGCTGGTAGGGCTGGTGCGAGCACAGGTATCGCAAGCACAAATATCAATCAACCATTTCTTTCCGCCGTATCCACCATATAAGCAAATCCGTGATGTTGTAATTACACTAGAAACTTAACAGATTTTCGATGATCTTTCCCAGACGCATCCATCAACCTCACAACATGCCGACTTGCTGATTATTAGGTATTACACAGCTCACATTTACTTTAAAAACGGAAATTGAAATAATGATTCTCTGACAGGCGAACCCATTCCACGGTCAAATTTCCCTCGAAACGTCCGAAAACTTTGTCCCCGTCAGGTGCGTAACTAGAGGGGATCAGGCTCGGGCCGAGGGCCGAGGGGGCTTCGGGCTCAGTTTGGCCTTCTAAGACATTTTTGGGGTTCGCAGAGTAGCACCGCGATGCTCTGCAGATTGCATTGACAAATGACAAGACTATCAGTCGCAGATAGAACCACACTAAACTAAAATAATCAAGCAATGCTATTAGTGTGAGCGTATGCTCGGGCTGCTTCCTGCTCACAACTTACCTCCCACAGGATACAACCCCTGTTGCCATACTTTTTGTTAATTCGCGACATAACCCATGCCTCAAGAATCCTCTCACTCTTGGCAACAATCTGTGTGTTTTAAAATTTCAAAAATTATCACTCACCTTCAACCGTTGCACACCAACCCTGCTACGCCGGATTATTGGGCGTACTTAATACTTGGGTCGCTTCCCGCGCAGAATTTACTTCCCTGTATCCATACTTTTTATCCGATCGCGACGAAACCGGTGTTAACAGAATCCTCACACTTTTGGCACCAAATTCTGTGTTTTAAAATCTCGAAATACCAGTTCAAAGTTCAAAAAAAGCTTCATGCAATCATCGCCAACAACCCACGCGAGCGGAATGCACGGGACGAGCCGTGTTATTCGCCTGCTCCGGTCTCGCGGGGAGGGGGGCGGCCCGAACACCGCGCGGCAGAATAAGCTAAAAACTATGCAACGAAGTACGCGTTTTCGAAGATGTCAATGTGCATTATTAAGGACAATGCTTCAAGCTACCTTTTGATACCAATTTCACTGCATTCATGTAATTATAATATAGACATTCGTTGCGTCGAACGCGAGGGTAACAAAAGCGCGGCTGGTTTTTACGGTCTTTTTGTCCATTTTCGGGTATATATAATGAAAGAATTTGGGGTTTTGTGTTTAATACTGATAGAACTGTTCAAGACGAACATATTGTCGGTAATTAGAACATTCTAGCTAGAAAACTAAGAAAGTTACTAAACATTTCAATATTTTCAGTAAAAAAATACCAACCCCAATTTTTTTGGGGGTGTTCCGATGATAATATTTTGTCCTATTTTCTACCACGATCTTGAAACAATGTTAAGAAAATTTGGTGCGATTTTCAGCTCTATATTCCTCCGAGTAAGCAAATCCGCCATCTTGGATTCGATAATGCTCGACTATATAGCAATAACGCGAAAGTAGGTTTATTGATAAAATCACTAAATAACGAGATAAGAAGCAAACCATTGTTATACGCTAACAAAGATTTTTCGAAAACGTGCTTGAAATAAATAATGCTGAAGTCAAACCCAAACTTTTTAATAATTATATTAAAGTGAAATGTGAAAGCAGGAGTTTAAAAAATCACTTTTGTGCGACTTTTGGTATATTATACGAGGTATATGTAATTAGTGTGGGGGAGCGCGTGCTTATATGGTTGGCAATAAATTATACGCAAACGGTTCTCAAAAGTTATGGGAGCGCCAAAAATTAATTGGGCGACAAAACAAATCGTATAACTGTTTCCTGTGCTGTATCTTAATGGTATGAGTAGGTCCTCTGCGCATCCTACAGACAGACCCAGTAAATAATCAAAATCGAATAAGGACAGCAAACGCTCAAGACTTCTCGACACTGATCAGCCACCCACATAATTTACTAGCAACACTGGCTGCCTAACCCAAGCCCAAGGACCATCACTCATTGTTAACATTCAAAGTGATCGGTGGCGCGCTCTGTCTCTTGTCAGGAGAAGAATTACAATCGGACGGCGCACAGTTCGGACGGCGCACAGTTGGGACGGCCTTCGGACTGACATTGCGATAGCGATCGCAGTGGCGCACAGTTCGGACGGCGCACAGTTGGGACGCTCCCCTACAATATCTAGGAGGTAGTAATTCTCTAGTGGCAAGTTTGTCCAGAATGCCAATATTAATTATTTCCCCTCCAGGCACTCGATTGTGCTGAGAATCGACGGATGCAGGCTCGGAATCTGATAGTACATTTGAAAGCACAGCCAGGCAACAATAATAACTTAAAAATGTTAATTGATGAGCGTAGCGACCGAAGCGAAATCATCAATTTCACTACTGCTAAAAAAGACACTTGGTGTGTGTTTGTTTGTTTGTTTGTTTGTTTGTTAGTTTTTTTTGTATGTGTGTTTGTGCGCGCTCTACAGGCCAAACGCCTGCTACGAGTGGGATGAAATTTTCAGGGTGTCTACTTTTGTTCTCAACTTAGACCCCCTGCGTTTTTCAAGAGAATCCTCCACACCCTTCACTTTCAAAGCAGAAAAAAGAGCAAAATTCGACAATTGGGCAAGTTTGGAAAAGTACGGAAATTTATTTAAAAGTGCGTATTTTTTTCAAATGATCCCAATTTCGATTTGCCTGTAGAAACCATCGAAACCAAATCGAAACATCACACCATATTTTTCCCAATAAAAACCAACCCAATAAAACCCAATAAAAACTCTTGGACATGAGTTACATCTATGTATTAACATGCACAATGCTCAATGATCCCCAAATGAGCATATTTCCGCTACCCGACAGCTCGGACAGAAACAAAGAAAGGTCAGAATCGTTTACATTTTCAAGTGATCAGAATTTTTGAGAAAGCATTGGACCGGCTTGCTGCTCCATGATTTGCATAGGCTTCTTGTCTTAATCTTTTTTTGCGCTATATACAAACCGCTACGCTCATCTTCAACGCAACACAAATTGCGTTCGCCCTAGTATGTATTGATGAGCATAGCGAGCGAAGCAAGCGAAGCGAAATCATCAATTTCACTACTGCTAAAAAAAAACACTTGTGTGTGTTTGTTTGGATGTGTGTTTGCGCGCGCTCTACAGGCCAAACGCCTGTCTTGATTGGGATGAAATTTTCAGGGTGTCTACTTTTGTTCTCAACTTAGACCCCCTGCGTTTTTCAAGTAAATCCTCCATACCCTTCACTTTCAAAGCAGAAAAAATAGCAATATTCGACAATTGGGCAAGTTTGGTAAGTACGGAAATTTATTTTAAAGTACATATTTTTTTCAAATTTTCCCAATTTTGATTGTTGCCTTTAGAAACCATCGAAACATCACACACGATTATTTTACTTGAAGTTGACTTCAAGATTTGACAGATATTAGAAATTTTGTCAATTTCGTGCATGCAAGTTTTTGAAAGTAAGTTCGCGGCAGAAATATATCTCCAACCTAATAAAAACCCTTTGGCATGAGGGACATCTATGTATTTACATGCACATTGCTCAATTCCCTCAAAATGAGCATATTTCCGCTACCCGACAGCTCGGACAGAAACAAAGAAAGGTCAGAATCGTTTACATTTTCAAGTGATCAGAATATTTTAGAAAGCAATGGTCCGGCTTGCTGCTCCATGATTTAGGCTTTTTGCCTCAATCTTTTTATGCGCTAAATACAAAATGCTACGCTCATCTTCAACGCATCACAAATTGCGTTCGCCCTAGTAAGAAACAAAGAAAGGTCAGAATCGTGTACATTTTCAAGTGATCAGAATTTTTGAGAAAGCAATGGTCCGGCTTGCTGCTCCATGATTTTCATATGCTTTTTGCCTCAATCTGTTTATGCGCTAAATACAAACCGCTACGCTCATCTTTAACGCAACACAAATAGCGTTCGCCCTAGTAACTTTCTGATGAGCGTAGCGAGCGAAGCGAGCGGAGCGAAATCATCTATCTCACTACTGCTAAAAAAAACACTTGGTGTGTGTTTGTTTGTTTGTTTGTTTGTTTGTTTGTTTGTTTTTTGTATGTGTGTTTGCGCGCGCTCTACAGGTCAAACGCCTGCTTCGAGTGGGATGAAATTTTCAGGGTGTCTGCTTTTGTTCTCAACTTAGACCCCATGCGTTTTTCAAGAAAATCCTCCATACCCTTCACTTTCAAAGCAGAAAACAGAGCAATATTCGACAATTGGGCAAGTTTGAAAAAGTACGGAAATTTATTTAAAAGTGCGTATTTTTTTCAAATTTTCCCAATTTTGATTGTTGCCTTTAAAAACCATCGAAACCAAATCGAAACAACACACCAGATTTTTTAAATTGAAGTTGACTTCAAGATTTGACATATATTAGAAATTTTGTCAATTTCGTGCATGCAAGTTTTTGAAAGTAAGTCCGCGGCAGAAATATATCTCCAACCTAATAAAAACCCTTGGACATGAGTTACATCTATGTATTTACATGCACATTGCTCAATGACCTCAAAATGAGCATATTTCCGCTACCCGACAGCTCGGACAGAAACAAAGAAAGGTCAGAACCGCTTACATTTTCAAGTGATCAAAAATTTAGAGAAATCAATGGTCCAGCTTGCTGCTCCATGATTCTCATACGCTTTTTGTCGCAATCTTTTTATGCGCTAATTACTGCGCTATATATTTCTGATCATTTGAAAATGTAAGCGATTCTGACCTTTCTTTGTTTCTGTCCGGGCTGTCGGGTAGCGGAAATATGCTATTTTGAGATCATTGAGCAATGTGCATGTAAATACATAGATGTAACTCATGCCCAAGGGTTTTTATTAGGCTGAAGATATATTTCTGCCGCGGACTTACTTTCAAAAACTTGCATGCACGAAATTGACAAAATTTCTAATATCTGTCAAATCTTGAAGTCAACTTCAAGTAAAAAAAAATCTGATGTGATATTTCGATGGTTTCTAAAAGCAAAAACAAAATTGGGAAAATTTGAAAAAAATACTCACTTTTAAATAAATTTCCGAAATTTTCGAAACTTGCCCAATTGTCGAATTTTGCTCTTTTTTCTGCTTTGAAAGTGAAGGGGGTGGAGGATTTTCTTGAAAAACGCAGGGGGTCTAAGTTGAGAACAAAAGTAGACACCCTGAAAATTTAATCCTAATCGAGGCAGGCGTTTGGCCTGTAGAGCGCGCGCAAACACACATACAAAATGAAACAAACAAACACCCACAAGTGTTTTTTTTAGCAGAAGTGAAATTGATGATTTCGCTTCGCTCGCTTCGCTTGCTACGCTCATCAAAAAATGCAAATTGTTTTAAAATTTTCCCAATGTCAATCCCGTTTTTTCCCTCATATCAGTGGTGTAGAGAAAAATCGCCCCCCGCTCACTAAGTTTAATGTGTGGGTTCCCATATGGTTACCCGATGCCTAACGGCACCTGTTTGTGTTGCTGGAGTGGGCAAGATGTAAAATTTCAGCTTCTGTCAAGAAAATGCATTTTTAAAAGTTCTTTAATCTCTGTCCCACTCTCTTCCCGCGAAGACGCTAAAAGGCAAAGGAACAGCACAAAGAACATGAATCAATTAATGTTAAAAGAAATAGATATTGTCTCAGGAAACTGGATAAAGCCTTTTACCGTGGGTAGGTACCCGCTTGCGAACCACATGCCTTACGATCAACCCGATAGCCATGTGACTAATGTATGGCCTGGGGATTAATATATGAAAATAATTCGATCTGCAGTATAAAACATAACTAGACGGAGGAAAACTTAGCTTGGTAGCAAGACAATGATAGTTATTTCCATCACTCGGGTACTTAATCTATCGAATCGCTATGATTTTTCCTGCACTGGCCAATATACAATTGAGCTTAAAGAAAGCTCCGGAGCTTTTCTGAAGTTTGAACTTGATATTTCTTCATTTCAATACAGATTCCCGTTTTCGTAAATGGTTTTGAATCTTTGAAAGGGCTCCGAAATGCTAAACACTTGCTGAACACTGCAGGTTAGATCATTTGCAAAATCATACACTGCTTACTGGGGTGACAGAGAAACAATTTGGGTAGCTGTCAAGAGAATATGTCAAACTTTGATCTAACGCCTGAAATGTGGCTGGAGATGAGTACAAATGGATAAAATATGCGTGAAATCTCTTCCAAATAATTAAAAGTGCATTGTAAATAGTCGCAGGGAGTCGTAGCGAAAACAGTAAGTTTTCAATACGAATATATTATGTTTATCCGTAAGTCATGAACGGAAAAATCACCGTTGCCAGCTGGAATTTGACAAATTTAACCAACAAAACGTGGTAAAATCGCCGGGAAACTGTCGTGTATGGCTAATCTCACTTTTGATAAAGCCATTACAACCATTTTCAGCCGTTTTAGATTGATTTTCGCAATTTCTATAAATAGTTACAACATGAAATGGTCACAGAATAGACATCCCCACATAGCCACATAGCCACATAGCCACATAGTCAGGTACAGAAAAAAGTTGAAAATTGCCTTTTAAGGAAGTTATGTAGTGTTAACTAGCAGTATGGGCCCGTGCTACGCACGTGTAGTGAACTAAGGGTGTGGTCAGGTTTGTACTATGCAGTTCATAGCTCTAAAAATTAATTTTAATAAATATTAATTTTTTCTCATATCAGTGGTGTAGAGTTAAATCGCCCCCCCCCTCCCGCCCACAAAGTGTAATGTGTAGGCCCACTAAATGGTTACCCGATGCCTAACGGCAGCTGCTGGTGTTGCTGGAGTAGGCAAGATTTTAAATTTCATCTTCTGTCAAGAAAAATTTATTTTAAAAATTTATTTTATCTCTGTCTGACACCCTTCCCGCGAAGACGCTAAAAGGTAAAGGTACAACACAAAGAATATGAATAAAATGTTTAAAAAAAAATGTATCAGTCATTAGAAACTGGATAAAGCCCTTTACCGTGGGTAGGTACCCGATAGAACCACATGCCTTGCGGTCAACCCGATGCAATGACTCATTTATGGCCAGTGGATTAATATATTAATTCAATTTGCTGTATAAAACATGAACAGACGTTACTCACTTGGAACACCTCATCATGATAAGGTGGACAAAAACTGAGCTTGGTAGCCAGACGAAAAAAATTATTTTCATCATTTAGCTACCAAAATATATCAAATCTCTATGAATTTCCCTGCACTGGCCAAATACACTTATTAACCTTATGTAAAACCGTTAATTTGGCGATGTTCAACTTTTTAGTCTGTGCTGGCTGGCTGGGGACTATGTTTCACCGAGTTTAACTCTTGATAGAAATCTCGAAAATTGGTTAAAAACGGGAGGAAATGGTTTATAAATGTTCAAAATATTGGTTTACATCCAGAGACGACATTCTTACAGCGATTTGAAAGTGTCTTTTCGGTGAAATATTGAAAAAACCGATTGAATTTGGCTGGCATGATTGAGTAGCACCTTGCAGCCCAGCTTGATTTTTAAATCGTTCAAATCTTACCTTTTTACTGATCCGCTTCGTCTAGGTGACTATTATCGCATGCATTGTGAAGTTATTGAAGAAATTTTGTCAAAACGCTCCTATTTGCGATCATATAACGTGGAATTAAAATGATTTGGCATTTAGAGTGACAGATGAATTCTTTTGTTTTGTTTTCATACCACAGCAAGGTGAATGAATCCACGAATTTATCTTTTACGCAGTGAATGTGGCTTTTTACACGTCATCGGGTACAGAAAGCAAAACTCCTTAAAAAAACTACCAAAACCGACTAGAAACACTTATAAAAGATTTTGATTTGCATAAAATGTATGGAATTGATTGCGGACAAATTTCAGGCGGAGTTATATACCGAGTAGATTCTAAAATGTTCAATACACTATTTTTGTGTAGTCGGCAAAAAAAGTTTTGTGCAGTCTTGCCAGATCTAGGTAATTGATGCTATCAATTACGTTTTTAACAAACGAAAATTGACGTATATAATATATATATATATATATATATATATATATATATATATATATATATATATATATATATATATATATATATATATTTGTGCATTATAATACTTTTGGATAGTTTATCAAAAGAAATTTAAGTGATAAATGAAATTTGTGTTGAAAAATGAGTTTTGACATTTGCTACACCTTTTGGCGTTGGACATTTTCAAATGCAACTTTGCAAATTAAACTTGAAGTTTTTTCCGGCAAGCTGGATTGCGATAATGACATTATGATTTACGAGCAACAAAATGTTGTTACGTTTTGGTCCCAAGTCCTAGGACCAAGGTTATGGCCTAGGGCCATATTTTAGTTATAACCTGGCTACCGGGTATGCCCGCAGGGCATAGGGTACTAGCGTCGAAGGAAAGGGCTTCATCCTATAGCTGGAGCTTAACACTGAATGATCTTAACATTATCTTCACGTTCTTGGTGATTGTGAGTTTGTTATGGTAATTTCATCTGGTTCTTTCAGTAAAAAACATTTCACTTTGTGGACGGGTGGCGATTTTTCTCTTCACCCCTTGGTCTTATATGAGCAATGAATTTTAATAAATGTTAATTTAAATAAATAATAAATATTTAGAGCCATGAACTGGAAAGTACTAACATGCCCTCACATGCAGTGCACTATACGTTCGTAGCAAGGGCCCATACTGCTATTAACCTTATATAAAACCGTTAATTTGGCGATGTTCAACTTTTTAGTCTGTGCTGGCTGGCTGGCTGGCTGGCTGGCTGGCTGGCTGGCTGGCTGGCTGGCTGGCTGGCTGGCTGGGATGCATGTAACATCAAACTTAACTCTTAATAGGAATCGCGAAAATCGGCTGAAAACGGGTGGAAATGGTTTGTATATGTTCAAAATATTGGTTTACATCCAGAGACGACATTTTTACACTGATTTGAAAGTGTTTTTTAGGTGAAGTATTGATAAAACTGATTGCATTTGGCTGGCAAGATTGAGTAGCACCTTGCAGCCCAGCTCGATTTTTAAATTGTTCAAATCTTACCTTTTTACTGATCCGCTTCGTCTAGGTGACTATTTTCGCATGCATTATGAAGTTATTGAAGAAATTTAGTCAAAACGCTCCTATTTGCAATAATATTATACGTAAAATTGAAAAGATTTGGCATTCAGAGTGACAGATGAATTCTTTTGTTTTGTTTTCATACCACAGCAACGTGAATGAATCCATGAATTTATCTTTTACGCAGTGAATGTAGCTATTTACACGTAATCGGGTACAGAAACTCAAACTCCTTAGAAAAACATCCAAAACCGACTAGAAACACTTATAAAAGATTTTGATTAGCATAAAATGTAAGGAATTGATTGCGGACAAATTTCAGGCGAAATATATTCCGTTTAGCTGCTAAAATGTTCAATACACTATTTTTGTGTTGTCAGCAAGAAAAGTTTTGCGCTGTCTTGCCAGATATATAGGTTATTGATGCTATCAATTACGTTTTTAACAAACGAAAATTGACGTATATATATTTGTTTGTGCATTATAATACTTTTGGATAGTATATCAAAAGAAATTTAATTGATTGTAACGTTTTGGTCCCAAGTCCTAGGACCTAGGTTATGGCCTAGGGCCATATTTTAGTTATAACCTGGCTACCGGGTATGCCCGCAGGGCATAGGGTACTAGCGTCGAAGGAAAGGGCTTCATCCTATAGCTGGAGCTTAACACTGAATGATCTTAACATTATCTTCACGTTCTTGGTGATTGTGAGTTTGTTCTGGTAATTTCATCTGGTTCTTTCAGTGAAAAACATTTCACTTTGTGGACGGGTGGCGATTTTGCTCTCAACCACTTATATGAGCAAAGAGTTTGAATAAATATTTAGAGCCATGAACTGGAAAGTACTAACATGCCCTCACATGCAGTGCACTATACGTGCGTAGCACGGGCCCATACTGCTAGTGTTTAAAGAAAGCAGGAAAGTTTGAAGTTGATATTTCCATTTTTCAATACAGTTTCCCGTCCCCCCAAATAATTTTGAATCTTTCAGAAAGCTCCAAAAAGTAAAACACTGCTAGTTTGATCATTTGCATAACTATACACTGCTTCCTGGGGTGGCACAGAAACAATTTGGGTAGCTGTCAAGAGAAGATGTCAAACTTTGATCTAACGCGCAAAATGTCGCTGAAGATGAACACAAATGGATAGAATATGCGTGAAATATCTTTCAAATAATAAAAATTGCACTGTGAATAGTCGCAGTGAATCGTCTAGAGCGTAAACAGTAAGTTTTCGATAAGAAGATGTACCTTTTTACCAAAGTCATGAACGGCAAAATCACCCTTGCCAGCTGTGTTTGGACAAATTTAACCAACAAAACGTCATAAAATCGCCGGGATACTATCGTCTCTGGCTAATCTCACTTTTAATAAAGTTAATAAAGTCATTTTCAGCCGTTTTAAATTGATTTTCACAATTTCTATTAACAGTTACAACCTGAAATGGTCACAGTAGACATCCCCACTTAGCCACATAGTCAGGTACAAAAAAAAGTTGAAAATCGACATTTAAGGAAGTTATGTAAGGTTAATGGAACCTTACATGCTTACATCACACGAGTTATATTAAGAATATGCATTCAAGTGTACGTTGAAACATTACATTTTGCTGTGAGAGAGCTATCAAATGGCTCGATTGCCAACAGAGCACCTAGGTCGTGTTTCCGTCGTTGTCATCGATATACCTAGTCCAGTTTTTGTTATTTTTGTGTGAAAAAGCCACTGAGAGGCACCCATATGAGATTTTGATCAGACTGATGTAAGTATATAGGTAGCTCTTTATGTGAAAGACCTATGGAACTAACTAGTGTTCAAGGGGGTGTGTTCACCCCAGACAATTGAGGAAGCTGGAAATAAACCTGCAATTATTGTAATGGGCTAGAAATTGATTACCGATCGTTCGTTATGTCAATCAAAAAACATGTTTTCTCTTTTTTTTTACCAGGGTTTGGTTCAGAGTTAGACATATTATAAACAATATTTTATCAACCATTCTAGGTGCTAGAAAAGTACCTAAATTGTGATAATAGCCTAGTTTTAGTGAGGTAATTATTATGGTAGGTAGTAATGAATGGTACCGTTTATTATGGTATGATCTTAAAGTAATAGAGTATATAAATATAAATAAATAAATAAATATATATATATATATATATATATATATATATATATATATATATATATATATATATATATATATATATATATATATATATATATATATATATATATATATATTGAAATGATAGTTTTTTGAATTAAACTGTGTAGATATTTTATTAACTCTCCCAACGTTTCGAGCGGATTGTCCGTCCATCCTCAGGGTCCAAAGCTTACTTTCTACAAAAACCAAAAACAAAACTACTCAAATGTCAAAAGTCATAGCAAACTGGATCATAAACAATAAAGAGTATACAACTGACACATAGAAAAGAACACCTAGGCAAATAAAATCAGGGTTAATTAAGAGGACAAATTCTTCAGTCCTTGAGTTCTTGAGTTTCAAATTCAGAGCGTCAAAAAAAAGTCAACATCGCAGCAACATGTCCCACGCCACAAAATCGCGGCCCAATTACCAGAAGCCGCTCTGAATTTGAAACTCAAGAACTCAAGGACTGAAGAATTTGTCCTCTTAATTAACCCTGATTTTTTTTGCCTATGTGTTCTTTTCTATGTGTCAGTTGTATACTCTTTATTGTTTATGATCCAGTTTGCTATGACTTTTGACATTTGAGTAGTTTTGTTTTTGGTTTTTGTAGAAAGTAAGCTTTGGACCCTGAGGATGGACGGACAATCCGCTCGAAACGTTGGGAGAGTTAATAAAATATCTACACAGTTTAATTCAAAAAACTATCATTTCAATAACCATTGCTGTGAAAATTTACAATTTCATATATATATATATATATATATATATATATATATATATATATATATATATATATATATATATATATATATATATATATATATATATATATATATATATATATATATATATATATATATATATATATATATATATATATATATATATATATATATATATATATATATATATATATATATATATATATATATATATATATATATATATATATATATATATATATATATATATATATATATATATATATATATATATATATATATATATATATATATATATATATATATATATATATATATATATATATATATATATATATATATATATATATATATATATATATATATACACAGATTGTCTATTAAGAAATAATTTAATACAACCTCCACGAGTATAGATATTTACACTTACCTATTTTATTTTCAATTCCTTCCACCAACATGAGTATATAATACCTACACGGAAACCTTCTTTGACTGCTCTCATTAAACCACTGGCTCGAAATCCACAATTCGAACAGCCGATTCCTGACTAGATCGCAAGTGGACTAGTTGCAAATAGGAACATGAATTTGTTTCAAGTTTTATTTATTTATTTGCCTAGTTTAAGTCGCTCGAGTTTATTAATCCGTTAGATATCTTCTATCCAACACTTATTCACTAAAAATAATAACCACAGAAGATGAAATATACTCATTTTATGAAAGCATGTTGTAGGCAGATTTTAACTATTTTTTGTAGAGTCTCTGGGATGAGAGTAAATAACGTTAAAACGGTAAATAAACTTACGCAATTGCGCGATGTTCAAGTAAAATGGCTGCTGGGCTCGTTAGAAAGTTCTAAAAAAAAGTAAGTATAGGTAGGTAAATAAGTTGGTAGGCCTACTCCTATCAAATAACGTTCTTCAGAAAACCTTGTCGTGGAGCCAAAAATAACTAAGTAGCTAATGTGAAGGGAACATGACTAAAAGCACTGTTCGTTGAGGAAACCAGTGATATTTTTGTTTAGCATCCAAATCCCAGTTTGAAATAGTTTGTCGCTGGAACACAGATTGAACAGATGATTATCGAGTATGTATCTAATATAATATTATGAATGTAACTTTGAGATATTTTTATGGGGGTGATAAAAACACAAATATATACCCAAAAAAAGAACACTTAAACCAATAGCAATGTGGACTTGGGCAAACAGAACTTTAAAATTAAACTGCTCACTTATTGAACTAATTATTTGATTTTGAGAGTTTGCGAGTGTTCTGTTGTGTCTTAGCTTATTATCGAGACAAGAATTGTTGATACTGAGAATAATTTTCAAATATTACCGGTCTTGGCTGAGTAAATTAAAAACCAGCTATTACATACCTAGGTACTCATTGCCAGGGTTGGATAGGCCCATTAGGCGACCGGGCAAATGCCCGAAGGGCCGGTGGAGTTTTAATACACTTTTGGGCCGGTTGAATTTTATCTAAGAAATGTGTGTATTTTCTATTATCGTTCAATGAGAAAAAAAGCCGAGGACTACTTACACTCCCCAGAATGGAGGTGCCGGCCGGCCATTGGCCCGCAATGAGCGGCCTGGCGGAAACTCTTCGCGAGCCGAATGCCGATCACTATGGAAACTATGTAAGGTAGCATCAAGTTACGTTGAAGAATAAAGAATGCTAATGAAGAAGTGTATCGGCATGGTCCGCTGGCTTTGTTTGACCGACTACCGCCTTGATAATGTTTGTAGAAATGGAACCCGTACTACTCGAGCGATTGGCGGCGTTAGGAAGGCTCTATCAAAGTATTCATAGCTTTATAAATTGCGAAAAATATCTAGTATGCAAACACACAAAGAATCTGCGCCTATTTGCATGCAATGGGTAACGAAAGGGTAGCACTAGGGTTTGTTCACTAGGGTTTGTTTACTGCAATCGGTTCAGTTGGAAACTTGAAGGGAAGGTTTCCCAGAGATCGGGTCGTTTTGTTCGGTGTCTGGCCAGTTAAAATATTATTCGATTTTAACTCTATATGTAGAGGCTGGCCCGGGGTGCGAGGGTGCGATCGCGACTTTTGACATTCTGGGCCCTATTGCCGGACATAAAATGCCAATATTTTGACAATGATATAAACTTGCGTTCTGTTTGCGATCTTGCGATAAAAAAACAGCGTATTGCGATCTAGAAGACATATTATGAGTATCAATGGTGGCTCTTTTTCGGCTCTTTGGAAAGGGCGAATGTATCTTCTCAGTAATGCGTATAGCTAATTATTTATAGGTAAAGGCACCATACTTTAGCCTCGACGTCAACGTCGCCGAGAATACTAAACTGCTTTTCAAGTTAAGAACGCTAGCGGTGTTTTACTGTCAATTAGACTCCCCTGCTGGTAGGCAGGAGCCAGAGGTTTCTTCATTCGCAGGCCGTCCCATTGTTTCGCTATAGGGTTCCCAAGTAAAGGTCTCCGGTCGTGAACCGTAAAATCTATTGGTGAATGGTGGTACAGTTGTTAAAATCTCAAATACGCATGATTATTGAATCGATTAGTAATTAATTGTATGTTATGTTTTACACAAACTAAAAGTCTGTATTTTATTTGGCTGATCACAAAACTCTTTCATTTGATTTTTTTTGACAAAAAATAGGTGTTTTACATTTTTACCAACGTTCACAAAGCAATTATACTTGCGCATCTACCAGAAGCAAATAAAGTCCTAAAATGATGATTCAAACTGATTTATGATCAGCATTTGCAGCAAACACATTTAATTGTGTACTATAACTGGATTGAATATTAAAAATTATTTAAAATATTGACTATCTCTTCCTTACATTTGTAGCACGCAAAAGAGTTTAGACTATAGATTGTATTGTTTGCGAGTAGCGGTGTTTTGTTTAAGTTTATACTCCATTTCACGCTAATAAGTGGAGTGGATTTGCATCTTTCTTGAGGACCAACTGCTGGTAGAAATGATTTAAGGGCCCCAAAGCTATAACTATAAGCATGCATTTCACACAAAATATTGGACCATAAAATTTTCGCCAACGGCACAATGTATTTTAAATTGGTGGTTAATTGAATGACACCAAAATAAAATTTTAAGCTTTAAAAAATCTTTATGGGATAATGGCTATTATATGCCTTTTGCAATGACGCGCCTAATTTTGGAACAGCACACCGGGGTTTTCAAGCCAGTCTGCCACTGGTTTCTCTGGTTGGGGGAGCTGAATAACACCATCTGGAATAAGACCATATCGGCCATTTTCTGTCCCACCGGAATAAGCCATCTGTCTGATGGTCTTGTTCCACCGGAACAAGACCATAAAAAATATGGTCTTGTTCCAGTCAAGATTGACTGTCCCAAAACCATCTGTCTGATGGTCTTGTTCCAGTGGAACAAGACCATAAAAATATGGCTTTTATCCAGTCGGTTTAGACAGTGGCGTGCGAATCAGAATGGAAAAAGCCATCTCGTGTATGGTGTTAGTCCACTGGAAAAATACCATAAGAAATATGGCTTTGGTCCAGTAACGAGTCAACCCTCGTTGCAGGGGAGTGAAGAGAGATGTCTAGCTTGCAGGCGTCGGGGTATAAAATTATGATCGACATTGTGGACTGTTTTGATGTGCTTTTACACGAGGTATTGTTATAAGAACAAAATTGACCCTTCAAAAAATCATATTCTTTCTTTAGTATTTCGGATACACACACAGACACACTTTGCGTTTTTTAAGGGTCCACGGTGATATAAAGTATTCGCTTTACTGCTCGCTACGCGACGCGTGTTCTTATTTTTAATTTATGAGCGACAGACAAGTTAATATTATACTACTAGGTATACATTTTAGCAGCATTCGAGGCTAAAATACACGAAGTGATTAAGTCCTACCTATGTGGGGACAAATTAAACTAATTCATCACGATTCTGATTTTCTCTTTCGATATCTAATCCAAGTATTGTTTTCACCACAAACAATACTTTTGTAGCATTGTCCCTGTACTTCTGTCTATCTGCAGATTGAAAAAAGTTGAATTTTTTGTTGTGCATGATTAAATTTAAAATTCTCTTGATTTTGAAGATGACAGTTGCACAACTTCGTATGATTTTGGGTTTCTCAAAAGTCCTTTTGGGGATTCAGCGTTAAAAGCATAATAATATTTGGAAAGTTGTGCAGTTGCCTACTAACTATATCGGCTTTCAAAAATGATTTCCTTTCTGTGTAATGTTGAATGCAATCTCATGTTTAGGCTAGAGCCAGCTACCAAAAATTAAATTTCCGATAAACATTTCGCGGACAGTTTGGATACAGGTATCAAAAATTTTGTCTTGATGCCAGCTATCACCTCCAATGTGTGAGCAACGCGGCAGGTGCGACTGGAATCCGTGGGTGGACGTTAAAGGTCACACGGGAGACATCCATTGGAAGGCAAATATGTTCCATACCATATGTCATGCTCAATAAATGGCTCATAGCTAAGATTTGAAACTCTCTGCTGGTGTCCAGCAGCAGTGGGTCCTCTTGAAAGTTGCAAATCCACTCTCCTTCCGAACGTGAAATGGAGTTTAGTAAAAAAAACAATAAGTTATGTTCTTCACGCTGCCATTGTCAGTCGAGGAAGTAAATAGAAAATATAAGTGAGACTTCATTGAGCATTAAAAACCCTGTTTGAAATAGTTTCTTTCAAAGTTTGTGCTATATATATATAGGAAAAGCAGATGTGTCTCTTCGAAATTTAATAAAAATGCTTCCCTTTTGGTCCTGTTTATGGTCCTGTATATGACAGTATGTCAAATTAGGGTGTGTTAAATATACCAGTTTAATATACTTGTGTATTACAATAAACTCTGCATGAGAGAGAGAGAACATGCTGAATGAAACTTGCGTTTGCGTTGACAACGTTTTGATTGACTAGCTGATCTTGTGTCGTTACAACACTTCGAGTGTACTTGGCTCTTGATAAGACTTTAAATATTTTTCTTCCGTATTGTTTAATTTCCTGTGCCTGGCTATAAATAAGCTAACCCAATAAAGGGTAGCTTCCTGACCACTCCCTGCGTCGCCGGCGAGCAGGCAGTTGTCTCCGAGAACTGGCCTCCCGAGTTCGGCAGTATATCATTAAGTTATTCACATGCATCATATCAATGTTGTTTGTGTTAATTTGGTCAGCTTCCACACTTAAAGATAATAATAGGATAGGAACCTGACAATCTCCAAGTCAAGTTCAGAAGGAATATGCATCTCTTTACAGGGCCAACCCTCTCCTAAAAAACGTTAGAGAATCGTTAGATCATTACAGATCGAGCATATGGATTGCATGCTAGGTTCAAATTGACTACGCGAAATCTTATAAATATGGAGCCTCGCAATTGAATTCCTGCTCCCTCGCCAACAAGTGAAATAGATAAAAAATTTAGTTTAGGGTGCCGGGAACTTCAATTATAACATTGTTTTACACTTTCGCCCATCACCATAGGTAAAGTTTAGGTACTGTTCTCTCGCTTGTGACTTAGGTTTAGTCTTTCTTATGCAAATAAAGTAAAACATTATTCCCCATAAAAGGTATATGTTCAAACTATACAGCCATGTGTGGTTGTCTCTACGATATGGTTACATCATAATATACCAATAATAATATTATATTTTTTCATCAACCGCTTACACCCCTTTGCATCATTTATCCCCGGACCAGCGGGATCAAGTTTACAATATTGGGTGAAAGTGATTTAAAATAGTTCACATATCAATACCCAACGCAAACATACATACAAGGGTTCAAAAATGTTTACGTAGTGCTTACGTTATGCGTAGTGGCTGCGTTTGACATTATATTGTTACGATTAAATTTGGAACCTTATGTGCCGAAAAGTCCTCGCTTGGCTAAATGAGAGGTTGTAACAAGTCTACCGGATCTTGTGATTTAGACGGGCCGAAAAGGAACTATAAAAATAATACTGCTCACCAAATACACTGCGCTTGCCGCTGGACTGCCGCGTTTCGTTGCTGGTTCCTCTCTGACACACTTCCTGACCACACGAGTCCACCTGGGCCATTCGGTTATTGCTGATGCTGACACTGCCAAAACCACGCTGACAGCTCGAGCTCACCTAAGGCGCCAAGTGTAAACGAGCAATTCGAAACACTTCCCCACCTTAGACAAAATCGCCCCGATTTTTGGGATCTGTCAAATCTAAAGGGAGGGAGCTCGCTCAGAAAGCGCGCCCCAGAGTCCCCAACCCGAACCACAACCCCCAACAATTTTATTCCAAAAACAATAAAACAACAACACATAGGTACAAGTGGAAAACCAACAAATGACAGAATGACAAAACGATTGCCAACAAACTTTTTTTTTCCTTACAATTTCCTAGTATTCTATAACAACAATTTCCTATAACTTTATTTATGTATACCCGGTATTACTATTGGCCGTCCCCCCAGTCGTGACCCTCCAGAGTCCAGTTATCACCCGAAACCAGCGCGTCGATGTCTTTGTATACGGCGTCTCTCCCGTCAGCATCTCGCACAGCACCACCACGTAACTCCAGACATCGGAGGCCTAGGACACGTCTTGATCACTTCCGCCGACATCACGCGTATGTCCCTGCAGCCGAAATGCGCGTGGTCTTGCAGACGTCGCACGCCAAGCCAAAGTCCGTGACCTGAGCGTCCTGAACTGCAGACGGTCCTCCTCGTGGATCGGCTCGGACCTGCCACCGCCGGAAGACTTGAAGTCACCCAGTATGAGCGAGATGGTCGCCCCCGTGTGCAGATGACGTATGCCTCGAGCGATCTGGATCGCCCAAAGCCAAGAGCACGTCGAGCTGAATGAGTCCCATGGCCAAGACACAGTTGAGCGCGCCGCCGCTGGCGTATTCCATCCCCACAGAGAGGTTGGGACACCACGTTCTCATGCTTCAGCAGCCAGAACAGCTTAGTCTGTCGAGACCACCTCCTCCAAAGCCAGGACCCGGAAGTCGATTTCCAGTGGCTGCATCTCCTCGATGACGCCGTTCACGTGTCCGCCAACATCCTCCTCGGCCACGAAGTCGACCGGGTAGATGCCGACCTCGTCTACCAGCTTGTCGGTCCACCAGCCATCGTGTCCCAAAATCTTGGGATCCTTCCCCTCGACGTAGACTGAGCTCGTCCTCTCCCTGCGCCCGAACATCGTACCGAGCGGTGAGAGGTACCGGGATCATTGCCCGGCGCCTCCACCATTTGTTACGATTAAATTTGGAACCTTATGTGCCGAAAAGTCCTCGCTTGGCTAAATGAGAGGTTGTAACAATTCTACCGGATCTTGTGATTTAGACTGGCCGAAAAGGTACTATAAAAATAATACTGCTCACCAAACATACTGCGCTTGCCGCTGGACTGCCGCGTTTCGTTGCTGGTTCCTCTCTGACACACTTCCTGACCACACGAGTCCACCTGGGCCATTCGGTTATTGCTGATGCTGACACTGCCAAAACCACGCTGACAGCTCCAGCTCACCTAAGGCGCCAAGTGTAAACGAGAAATTCGAAACAATATGCATAGGACACGACTTTTTAAAATCCAAGTGATGGATGGTAGGCATCTCGCTTTACTCCTCTGCAACGAGGGTTAACTCGTTACTGGACCAAAGCCATATTTCTTATGGTATAATTCCAGTGGATTAACACCATACACGAGATGGTTTTTTTCTGTTCTGATTCGCACGCCACTGCCTTAACCGACTTGATTAAAGCCATATTTGCAATGGTCTTGTTCCACTGGAACTAGACCATCAGAAATATGGTGTTGGGACAGTCAATCTTGACTGGAACAAGACCATCAGACTGATAGTGTTGGGACAGTGAATCAAAACTGGAACAAGACCATATTTTTATGACCTTGTTCCACTGGAACAAGACCATCAGTCAGATGGCTTTATTCCGGTGGGACAGAAAATGGCCGATATGGTCTTATTCCAGATGGTGTTATTCAGGCGTCTCCACTGGTTGTGTAAAGCCTAACAAGGCACCTTCTTGAAGCATTAAATCAATCATGAAATATGCTGTTCTGACCTATCCATTTTCAAACCCCAAATTTACCGCAAACGCTTCTATTTGCTCCAATCCAATGAAATAACCTTTAACTCAAAATTTGTTTGGCCTTGGGGGGGGGGGGGGGGGGGGGGCTGGTTTCATCTAAAATGCCCGGTCTGGTTTTTTTTCCCCCAATCCAACCCTGCTCATTGCCATCAGGTATACTGATATAGCCAGTACACACAATGCTTTTTGCAAGCTTTCAAGCCCCATGGGGCTGGGATCGTCGGTGACCGTCCGCATCGGAACACTCTTTGAGAGGCCGAGAACCAGCTGGAAAACGAGACGTTTGCACAATACACACTGCGCTTTGGAATCTTTCGGTCCCAGCTTTAAGGGCTTAAATAGTGTTATTTGTACTGGGTTTTGAAAAGTTGTAAGTAACGTAGCTGTACCTACCAACTGTTCCTTACATAATCATAAGCATAACTAATAGTTCAAATTGCAGGTCCAGTCCCATGAAAGAAAACGTTTTTTTTTTTGGTTCCAGTTCTAATTCTGAACAATGAAAAAAATCATACCAAAACAATTTTTGGGATAAATTAAAAAATAACGTTAGCGGCTCAGGTTCCGGTTCTAAGAAAATTATATTTTCAGGCCCGATTCAGGTTCCATGAAATATAACTATTTATTTTTATTTATTATTTAAGTCTAAAAATTCTTATACTGTTTGGGGACAGTAGAATGTACAGACTCTTTGAAACATAAAAACTAAGTATTCTAAACACAATGAAACTGAATATTTACATTCTTATAAAATAATAATAATAATAGCAATAATAGTATTAATAGTATTAAAAAATACTTAGAATTATTATAGCAATGATAATAATAAAAGTTATAATAAAATAATAGTACCTATTAATAATAATAATAATAATAATAATAATAATAATAATAATAATAATAATAATAATAATAATAATAATAATAGTAATAATAATAATAATAATAATAATAGTAATAATAATAATAATAATAATAATAATAATAATAATAATAAAAATAATAGTAATAATAATAATAATAATAATAATAATAATAATAATAATAATAATAATAATAATAATAAAATTAATAAAAATATAAATATATTATAATAATAAGAATAAGGATAATATTAATAATAATGAAACCGATGATAAAGATAATAGTATAAAATAATAATAATATAATAATGTTTATCTATAATTATTCTTCAACAAATTGGGTTAGGGTAACAATTTTACAACTCTACATTTGGAATTTTAATAGCTAATTTAAATTCGTCTACAGTATAAAACACATTTTTAACAAGGAATCTTTTTTAAAAATTTTTAATTTTTAACGATACACAATTTACTGAGTTAAGCTTACATAATTTGATTTCAGTCTAATTATATTCTAAACCTCATCCCCTAGCCACATATTTCATGTACTACACTAATGCCCTGTTGTACAGAATCTTTCAACTCCTAGTTAAGATTCCAACTAGGAGTTGCCAAACTTGGAAAAACCTGCCCTAACTGACATAGGTAGATAATAATATGTTAGTTCAACATGTGCAACATTGTCTTTGCTCCAAGGCTAGAAAAAAAACAAGCAGGAGCGGAGCTCCTGCTTGTTTTTTTGTGTATGGGCTCGTTCGATGTGATTTAATAATATTTATTGGGTTTGAGGCGCGGAAGGGTTGTTTAATTAGGTTGGGCTTGCGACTTGGGTTTGCCACTATACCATACTATGCTATTGCTAGGCAAATTCATGCGTGTGCTCCAGGGCATCTACAACAAGTCCCTGCCGCTGTTCCTGTTCGGCGGCGTCGCGTTCGTCGCCTGTCTGCTGTCGCTGCTCTACCCCGAGACGCGCGGTGCCAAGCTGCCCGACACCATCGAGGACGTCAAGCGACTCCAGTGACCGACGCCTCTCAACGGCGTCGCCGCTTTGTCGCTCTCACTGGCCAAGAGGCGTCGGGGACCAAAGAGTTATTATCGTAATGTTGTGTGCCGCAGGAACGAAAAAAACTTTTGTGAGGCTCTTTGTAAAAGCATTTTATAAGCACGTCCCGAATTGTTACACCACAAGGGTGTTCTATATAGAATGCGTGATTTCTCACAAGGTGACTGAAGATACACTTGTTTATAGGCTGGTAGTTATAGGTAAACAGAATGTGCATTTTCGTTAATGCAATCGATTTCAAGCAGATCATTGTTTTATATAATATCCGAACAAGATGCAACTCGTTTATAATTTTTTATAATTCACACACAAAATAAATTGACTTAAATAAAATATAATCACTCAAAAAAAATGTATTTGTTACAAAAAATAAATTATTTATTTTCATGCAGATGAACTGAACAAATCTTAGGACGTTTCCGTGTCGCTTTAGGGACGCCGAAATGCTGGAAATTGCCTGGACGTACTGTCGGTAAGTCCCTAACGACGTTGAAACTTCAGTAGCATACGCGCACCTGCCAATGATCACTCCACTTTTACGTTATGCCGTTATCGGTTCTGCTGGATAAAATCCCTATTGTTGTCCATGTTAATTTTTTAACTTTGTAACCGAGAACGGTGAAATCAGAGTTACGTAATCGCAGTGCGGTGGTTGAAGAGCATCCCTTTGGGACGGAGTGTGGGCTCGGCCCAGGACACAGATAAAGCTGGGTTCACAGTTAGCTCTGTCAGTGACATGATGTGTACATTGGCCCTGGACCAATGAGAGACTCCATGGCAGAGTCGCAAACATGACGTCATGCACATCGAGAGTCTCTGATTGGTCCACAGCCAATGTTCATGGCATCATGTCACTGACATTGCTAGTGTTGGGAGGAATCTGAATTGTTTGCTACCGCCACGCAAGGACAAGCTCTTCCGTGAAGCCTTGTCAATGCCGGTAGCTATACTGAGTTACCTGAGTTACCTGAGTTAGTAACTGAGTTACCTAGGTAATGAGCCCCACATATTACTGATCGAAGCAGCCGCTACCACCATCCTAATATTATTTAAGGTGGACCATCAAGGACGTTTTTATGAATTCCACTCATTTATGAACTTAAATAGATGGGTTAAGCAATGCTTTAAATCATATAGCTCTTCAACTTTTCTGGGAAAGCCAGGAAAAGTTCGCTTCTATTCCAAAATTAGTCTGGTTTCGTTATCTCAACAGCCTTTCATAACTTAGTATTCATTTTTGATGAGCGTAGCGAGCGAAGCGAGCGAAGCGAAATCATCAGTTTCACTACTGCTAAAAAAAACACTTGGTGTGTGTTTGTTTTTTTTTTGTATGTGTGTTTGCGCGCGCTCTACAGGCCAAACGCCTGCTTCGAGTGGGATGAAATTTTCAGGGTGTCTACTTTTGTCCTCAACTTAGACCCCCTGCGTTTTTCAAGAAAATCCTCCATACCTCTTCCCTTCAAAGCAGAAAAAATAGCAATATTCGACAATTGGGGATGTTTGGTAAAGTACGGATACTTATTTAAAAGTGCGTTTTGTTATCAAATTTTGCCAATTTCGATTATTGCCTTTAGTAACCATCGGAACCAAATCGAAACATCACACCAGATTTTTGGACTTGAAGTTGAATTCAAGATTTGACAGATATTAGAACATTGCTCAATGATCTCAAAATGAGCATATTTCCGCTACCCGACAGCTCGGACAGAAACAAAGAAAGGTCAGAATCGTTTACATTTTTAAGTGATCAGAATTTTTGAGAAAGCACTGGTCCGGCTTGCTGCTCCATGATTTTCATAGGCTTTTTGCCTCAATCTTTTCATGCGCTATATACAAACCGCTACGCTCATCTTCAACGCAACACAAATTGCGTTCGCCCTTGTTTAAAGGTTAATAGATAAAGCACAAACGCACTGCCCTATATTGTTTTCTTTTCCCTTACTTTCACAGTTTTCTCATTTTTTTAATTTTCAAAACTGCACCAAAAGTTTGCACTGTTTTGAACGGCGTGTTTTAAGATGAAATAAAGTACTTGGCAAATTCTAAAGTGTCCAGTTACTGCTTTGAACCTTAAGGAACTAATTTCTTTAAAGTTTGTGCCAATTTGAGGCGCGTGGGCGACGGAGTCGACACCAACGTGGGGGCATGTAAATTCGATTTTTGGTGTATTTTATTGAAATGATTGCCTACCGTACGGGGATCGAAACGGACCGTATACCCGAACTCGGTGGATCTCGCTGCGTTACGTCACTCACCGAGATCAGGTTTTTTATAGCCTATGTACGCATCATGTCATTCGTACAAACTTCGTTGAGTCAAAGCAGCCGAGAGTGCATGGAAATACGTATGTACCGACCACGAGGATGGACAAAAAAAGGTTGTGTTGTTTGGGATCAACAACTCGTTTTCATAAACCAGGTCTCTTATCAGTAATTGCCTTGTCGTGAATCTACCA
Source organism: Nemoura dubitans (assembly GCA_921293005.1). NCBI lineage: Eukaryota > Metazoa > Arthropoda > Insecta > Plecoptera > Nemouridae > Nemoura > Nemoura dubitans. Next base: position 42,798,530 of record OV121073.1, read on the forward strand.
AGCTGACATATCAGTGCACAGTTGAGTTTTGCATGAGATTTGACACGCGTCCATGGCATAAAATAAGTAATTTTTAAGTGAGAATAAAATTCAAAAAGCTTCCTGTTTCTTCTCTTTATGACAAACACATTTATTGCATCCATTTTTCGGTATCCGCGAAAAAGTTCGTATTCACATTTCGATTGAATCTAATTTTCATAATTGCTCTTGTAATCTCGCATTACCTCCGACCCGAATGGGCGAGATACTTTATAGCTACCGGGTAGGTAAGGGTATCAGTAATAACCATTAACTTGATTATTAGACAACAAATTAAATTAACAGAAATAAAATAAAAGCAAGATATGGAAACATATGTTTTCTCTTATATCGAAAATAGTAGTGACATTTAAGTATTCCTTACTAAGAGAAGATTCGAGAAGATTATTATTTTTTCTTTTTGATGAGCGTAGCGAGCGAAGCGAGCGAAGCGAAATCATCAATCTTACTACTGCTAAAAAAAACACTTGGTGTGTGTTTGTTTGTTTTTTGTTCTCGTTTTTTTTTTTTTTTTGTATGTGTGTTTGCGCGCGCTCTACAGGCCAAACGCCTGCTTCGAGTGAGATGAAATTTTCAGGGTGTCTACTTTTGTTCTCAACTTAGACCCCCTGCGTTTTTCAAGAAAATCCTCCACACCCTTCACTTTCAAAGCAGAAAAAAGAGCAAATTTCGACAATTGGGCAAGTTTGGAAAAGTACGGAAATTTATTTAAAAGCGCGTATTTTTTTCAAATGTTCCCAATTTCGATTTGCCTTTAGAAACCATCGAAACCAAATCGAAAAATCACACCAGATTTTTCCCAATAAAAACCAACCCAATAAAACCCAATAAAAACCCTTGGGCATGAGTTACATCTATGTATTAACATGCACAATGCTCAATGATCTCAAAATGAGCATATTTCCGCTACCCGACAGCTCGGACAGAAACAAAGAAAGGTCAGAATCGTTTACATTTTCAAGTGATCAGAAATTTTGAGAAAGCAATGGTCCGGCTTGCTGCTCCATGATTCTCACACGCTTTTTTGTCTCAATCTTTTTATGCGCTATATACAAACCGCTACGCTCATCTTCAACGCAACACAAATTGCGTTCGCCCTAGTAACTGTCAAATTAGGTATACTGAAATTACGATAAGATAGCACTTTCATTGCCAGCCTTGCAACTGAAAACTGTATTAAGAACATGATTAAAATATTGAAATTAATGATATAATATTATTATACAGTGTTTTATAATAAATATGACACAATATTTGTCAGGATTTTGTTTAGGTTTTGTCCATAATAAGACTGATAACGAGTTTTACTTCATAATAATTATTTTGAAGGGTTAGTAATACTGAATGTAGCCATTTCAGGGAGCAAACATAACAACAGTGGTCTGTTCGTTTTCAGCTAGGCTGTGGAGTGGTCACTAGGGCCCTCCACATTTTGGAATATTCTGTTAATTAATCATATTTGCTACAATGAGTTCTTCAAAGTTAAGAAAAAAGGGAGTCTCTTTACAGAGTCAATTCCAAGAACCGATTTATTTAATGTACAGGCATTTTGTTCGAGAAAAGGAATCCGGCCACATGTTGGGGGACATAAACAATCCCAGTGAACGGATTGAAAATATCCTCAAAGTAAGTACATTAGTACACAAACACTTGATATTGGTAAACAGAATGTTTTATATACATTTTACATACCGCAAAATATCAACTTTGTATTTCATCCTCGCTCTAGTTTGAAAGCCCGCCATTTAGTTTAGCTGAAATTGTCACTCAGAGGTTGGCATTACCGTTGACATCATTCCAAGATCGAGTCAAAAAGTGCTATCTTAGCCTACCGCGACTATATTGTTGATGAGCGTAGCGAGCGAAGCGAGCGAAGCGAAATCATCAATTTTACTACTGCTAAAAAAAACACTTTGTGTTTTTTTTTTGTATGTGTGTTTGCGCGCGCTCTACATGCTAAACGCCTGCGTCGAATGCGATTAAATTTTCAGGGAGTCTACTTTTGTTCTCAACTTATACCCCCTGCGTTTTTCAAGAAAATCCTCAATAACACTCCCCTTCAAATCAGAAAAAAGAGCAATATTCGACATTTGGGCAAGTTTGGAAAAGTACGGAAATATATTTAAGGTTCGTATTTTTTTCAAATTTTCCCAATTTCGTTTGTTGTCTTTAGAAACCATCGAAACCAAATTGATACATCACACCAGATCTTTTACTTGAAGTTGACCTCAAGATTTGAGAGATATTAGAAATTTTGTCAATTTCGTGCATGCAAGTTTTTGAAAGTAAGTTCGCGGCAGAAATATACCGCCAACCTAATAAAAGCCCTTTGGCATGAGTTACATCTATGTATTTACATGCACATTGCTATATTACCTCAAAATGAGCATATTTCCGCTACCCGACAGCTCGGACAGAAACAAAGAAAGGTCAGAATCGTTTACATTTTCAAGTGATCAGAATTTTTGAGAAAGCAATGGTCCGGCTTGCTGCTCCATGATTTAGGCTTTTTGCCTCAATCTTTTTATGCGCTAAATACAAACCGCTACGCTCATCTTCAACGCAACACAAATTGCGTTCGCCCTAGTTAGGGGTATGATGGATTCGCGTTCAAAACTTGGCAGGACGTAACAAGTTCATTAGCGTCGCAATGCAGGTACTTTACCTGCTGCACATAATAAAAGTGGTCTTTTCAGGTACCTATAGCGCCTCGGGGCACTGGGCCTATACTATAACTTTGTAGAAAACCGGTTTGTTGCTGCCATCAGGACTTGAGACGTACTATAGAGCAATGAGACGATATTTTTACGGGTCATGCCATCATGAAAGGAGAACTAGCCACATTCGCGCCCATGTTCAAGCTGGGAATACCAACGGCGATATCCAATCAGAGCAGCTTTAGTAACAACGCCATCCTAATGTAAATGGCTGAACTATTTGAGGCGAATTCCAGACACCAGCGACTTAGTTTGCGTTTGAGCGTGATGGTCTACCATAAGGGATTCGAAACCACCTGAACAGACTGGAAGCCTGGTATAACGTGCCTATTAGGGTAGCTATGGGTGCAAGAGTGATAGTCCTAACTCCTTTGGGACTCAGGAGTAGTTTATTGATGAGCGTAGCGAGCGAAGCGAAATCATCAAATTCACTACTGCTAAAAAAAAAACACTTGTGTGTGTTTGTTTGTTTGTTTTTGTTTTTGTATTTTTTTGTATGTGTGTTTGCGCGCGCTCTACAGGCCAAACGCCTGCCTTGATTGGGATGAAATTTTCAGGGTGCCTACTTTTGTTCTCAACTTAGACCCCCTGCGTTTTTCAAGAAAATCCTCCATACCCTTCTTTTTCAAAGCAGAAAAAAGAGCAATATTCGACAATTGGGCAAGTTTGAAACAGTACGGAAATTTATTTAAAAGTGCGTATTTTTTTACAAATTTTCCCAATTTTGATTGTTGCCGTTAGAAACCATCGAAACATCACACCAGATTTTTTTACTTGAATGACTTCAAGATTTGACAGATATAAGGAATTTTTTCAACTTCGTGCATGCAAGTTTTTGAAAGTAAGTGAGCGGCAGAAATATATCTCCAACCTAACAAAAACCCTTGGGCATAAGTTACATCTATGTATTACTATGTATGTCTATGTACATGCACATTGCTTAATGACCTCAAAATGAGCATATTTCCGCTACCCTACAGCTCGGACAGAAACAAAGAAAGGCCAGAATCGTTTACAATTTCAAGTGACCAGAATTTTCGAAAAAGCAATGGTCCGGCTTGCTGCTCCATGATTTAGGCTTTTTGCCTAAATCTTTTAATGCGCTATATACAAACCGCTACGCTCATCTTCAACGCAACACAAATTGCTTTCGCCCTAGTAATAAGACTCACTATTTTGATAGCCCGGTGCAGCGCGTCGTGAAGGGTTTATTCATTTGGGGTAGGTGAGAGGAGCAGAGGAGCTGGTGCGGTGTGGAACACGATTCGTCGATAATTTCCAGTGGTAACACGATTGTTGATGAGCGTAGCGAGCGAAGCGAAATCATCAATTTCACTACTGCTGAAAAAAAGGACTTCTGTGTGTTTGTTTGTTTTTGTTTTTGTTTTTGTTTTTGTGTTCGTGCGCGCTCTACAGGCCAAACGCCTGCTTCGATTTGAATTGAATTTTTAGGGTGTCTACTGTTGTTCTCAACTTTGACCCCCTGCGTTTTTCAAGAAAATCCTCTGTACCTTTCACTTTCAAAGCAGAAAAAAGAGCAATATTCGACAATTGGGCAAGTTTGGAAAAGTACCGAAATTTCTTTAAAAGTGAGTATTTTTTTCAAATTTTCCCAATTTCGATTGTTACCTTTAGAAACCATCGAAACCAAATCGAAACATTACACCAGATATTTTGACTTGAAGTTGACTTCAAGATTTGGCAGATATTAGAAATTTTGTCAATATCGTGCATGCAAGTTTTTAAAAGTAAGTCGGCGGCAGAAATATATCCCCAGCCAAATAAAAACCCTTTGGCCATGAGTACCATCTATAAATTTACATGCACATTGCTCAATGACCTCAAAATCAGCATATTTTCGCTACCCGACAGCTCGGACAGAAACAAAGAAAGGCCAGAATCGGTTACTTTTTCAAGTGATATCAATTTTTGAGAAAGCAATGGTCCGGCTTGTGCTCCATGATTTAGGCTTTTTGCCTCAATCTTTTTACGAGCAATATACAAACCGCTACGCTCATCTTCAACGCAACACAAATTGCGTTTGCGAAGCCCTAGTTTATTCATTTTGTTGATGAGCGTAGCGAGCGGAGCGAAACCTTCAATTTTTGATGAGCGTAGCGAGCGAAGCGAAATCATCAATTTCACCACTGCTAAAAAAAGCACTTGTGTGTGTTTGTTTCGTTTTTTTTGTATGTGTGTTTGCGCGAGCTCTAGAGACCAAACGCCCGCTTCGATTGGGACGAAATTTTTAGGTTGTCTACTTTTGTTCTCAACTTAGATCCCCTGATTAGAAATCTTAGAAATTCTCCATACCCTTAACTTTCAAAGCAGAAAAAATAGCAATATTCGAGAATTGAGAAAGTTTGAAAAAGTACGGAAATTTATATAAAAGTGCGTATTGTTTTCAAATTTTCCTAATTTCGATTGTTGTCTTTAGAAACCATCGAAACCAAATCGAAACATCACACCAGATTTTTTGACTTGAAGTTGACTTCAAGATTTGACAGATATTAGAAATTTTGTCAATTTCGTGCATGCAAGTTTTTGAAAGTAAGTTCGCGGCAGAAATATATCTCCAACCAAAATGATGAGCGTAGCGAGCGAAGCGAGCGAAGCGAAATCATCAATTTCAATACTGCTAAAAAAAACACTTTGTATGTGTTTGTTTGTTTGTTTGTTTGTTTTTTGTATGTGTGTTTGCGCGCGCTCTACAGGCCAAACGCCTGCTTCGAGTGAGATGAAATTTTCAGGGTGTCTACTTTTGTTCTCAACTTAGACCCCCTGCGTTTTTCAAGAAAATCCTCTACACCCTTCACTTTCAAAGCAGAAAAAAGAGCAAAATTCGACAATTGGGCAAGTTTGGAAAAGTACGGAAATTTATTTAAAAGTGCCTTTTTTTTTCAAATGTTCCCAATTTCGATTTGCCTTTAGAAACCATCGAAACCAAATCGAAACATCACACCAGATTTTTCCCAATAAAAACCATTCCAATAAAGCCCAATAAAAACCCATGGGCATGAGTTACATCTATTTATTGATGAGCGAAGCGCGTGAAGCGAAATCATCAATTTCACTACTGCTAAAAAAAACACTTGGTGTGTGCTTGTTTGTTTGTTTGTTTGTTTGTTTTTTTGTTTTTTGTTTGTTTTTTTGTATGTGTGTTTGCGCGCGCTCTACATGCCAAACGCCTGCTTCGAGCGGGAGCGGGAGCTTCGAGCGGGACAGAAACAAAGAAGGGTCAGAATCGCTTACATTTCCAAGTGATAAGAATTTTTGAAAAAGCAATGGTCCGGCTTGCAGCGCATGATTTTCAAAGGCTTTTTGCCTCAATCTTTTTATGCGCTATAAACAAACCGCTACGCTCTTCTCAACGCAACACAAATTGCGTTCGCCCTAGTTTAACATCAAGAACACCTCAGCGCATGCTCTTATCATCAATTGACACAAGTATTATTATGACTGGTATCTCTCGAGACATCTTGTTCAAATTTCACATCTCGTTCAACCGAATCGTGATAGGAACTAGAGCGCCAAACTCACTCAGGACATACCAAACCGTGGTACTTGAACGGTATTGAGTGTTAAGACTTTAGCAAGCATCAGCGCGCTCTAGTGACATACGGTATTATACTATGTGAATAAATGATGGACCTGATCTGGAAAACTTTTGATCAGGCCCAGACCTGGGCCGTGTCTGGAATAAAAACCATAATTTGGTGCCATGCTCAACCATGAGAACAACAAGATGGCGGCAAGTGGCAACACGTATAGCGAGTCGCTCTCTGAGAAATTTAAGTATTTAAATGATCTTACCGTACCGGACCTCAAGAAAGAATGTGACAAGCTCAGCGTACAGAAGACGGGCAAGAAGGAAGAAGTGGTTGAACGTCTGAAGATAGCTTTGTTGGGAGGAGGAGAAGAACAAATACGCAAGGCAGCAGAAGGGGGCTTCCGACTGTAAATGGCGGTAAGGAAAGCATCGCTGAAGGTTGTCCATTTGTCACTATACAACATCTACATGCCGTGATTGCTGGAAAAGATAAGCTATTATATGAAAAAGAAAAACGGACTTGCAATTTAGAAGAGATTATTTCCCTGCTAAAGAATAAAATCAAATATCTCGAAAACAAAGAGGCCCAATTGAATAACAATGGCGCATGCGCAGAGAGCGCCACTAGCTATGAACATGGAAGTCGACGATCGGCAGTTGCGAAAATGGCGGAGCGCTTCGAATCGCCAAGGAAGCATGGTGGCCAGGACTGCGACGGTCGGAACGCCGACAACGACCAAGACGACCGGAATGCATCACCTGAGGTTAGGCCGAATTCTACAAACGGCGGAAGTAAGAACCGTGGATCCAAGAAATCTGGAACGTACCGGGAAACAAACCATGAACAAATAAGCATCGATACTAAACAGCCCGAAGTTACAGAAGCAGAATCTCGTGACGAAAAATACAGGCGACTGGTGTCTAGAAAGAAAAAATTCGGAGCTACGCAACTAACAGCTGAAGACGACGCCACACAGGCTCCAGTTGGGCCTGTTTATCAGCCCGGCCAAGTCATGCTCGTCGGTGACTCCATGATACGCGGTGCAAGTGATCAGTGTAAACGTAAGGGGTGCGTTGCCTCTGTATTTCCAGGAATAAAAATAAACGACCTCGCAAAGCAGTTGTGCCTCAAGCAAGAAAACGAAAGTGAACCGCAGGTAATCGCCGTCCATGTCGGTACTAATAACATTAAAAAACGATCAAAGGTGCATCTCATTGCCGAACTCGAAGAACTAATTGACCAAGTGACGGAAAAGTGGGCCGATGTGAAGTGGGTCATAGGTGGCATCATGTACAGGAACGATGTTTATGATTCCACAATTGACAAGTTGAACGATGGCATCAAGTGGCTGTGCGAGGAAAGGGGAGCAGCGTTCTACGACCCCAGCCGGTGCATCGCGAAACAGGACTTAGCACGCGACGGTCTTCACCTGAGCCAAAAAGGAGGAAATCTACTCGGACAGCTGATCCTGGAGAAAATCGACGAAGTGATGATCCAAAAGTAGCAATCAGCCACTCAAGACGAAAGAAAGGAAAAGAAGGCGCAAGATACCGCAACATCTTCCGTTGATAAGGACGGCTCTCTGAAAGTCAACAAACATCGCAAAAGTACAAAACTGGTAATCATGCATGGTAACATACAATGTATTCGAAATAAGATAGGTAGACTAGAAATTGCTACTGATAATTATAATCCAGATGTACTTTGTATTTCGGAACACTGGTTAGTTGAGGCAGAACTATTTAGCATGGTCATAGAGGGATATTCCCTTGCAAACGCATTTTGCCGAGAAAAGTTTAAAAACGGTGGTGTCATGATATACGTAAAAGAAGGTGTAAAAGCAACCCCGCTAGAGATGCCAACGGCTTTAGCCCAGGAGAAACACTTTGAGCTAAGCGCAATTAAAGTAGACCGTCCGAATGGGCCACTAACAATTTTGTGTGTGTACAGATCCCCTTCAGGATGCTTAGACACTTTTTTAACATGTATGACGAAAGTTTTAAATCAGCTGTCAACTAAAAAATCCCAACTGGTGGTGTGTGGAGATTTCAATTTGAATTTCCTTCTTAAAAGCAAGGATCTGAGCCAGCTGACCGACCTATTACTCTCTTTTGGGTTGAAAGAGGAAATTAAAAGTCCCAACTAGAATTACTAAAACCTCAAGTACGTGTATAGATAATTTTTTTATTAACATCGTTAATCATCCCCTAGAAGCGGAAGTTATTGACTTGGGTCTCTCAGACCACCACTTCCAGCTCTTGGGAATCGACAATAAACGACTCAAAGCTAATGAAAACATTTCGGTAAACAGGAGAATCTTTAATCATCGAGCTATAAACAATTTCAAAGAGGCTATGAATTTAGTAAATTGGGACCCAATTTACGAAAAACAACATGTCGACGATATGTTCGACACGTTTTTGGAGATATTTCTCCAAGAATTTTACATCTCGTTCCCAAAAAAGTGTTCATTATCAAAGAATAACAGCAATAAAGCGTCTAAAGAATGGTACACGCAAGAGTTACAAGAGTTTTCTGGAAGAGTCATCCAAGCATATGTAAAATCACGACATTATGAGGACGTTGATTCTAATCTTGAATACAACACATTAAAAAAGAAATACATCTTGGCAATAAACACAGCAAAATTAACGCACAACAATAACAAAATTAGTAAAGCTGTAAATAAAATGAAAGCCGGGTGGAAAATCATCGACAAAAATAAAAACGAACAAAGAGTAGAGATAGCGTCTGACATCACACTTGTAGATAGTGCGAAAAACGAAACCATTACCGACATGCGAGAGGTGGCCAATAAATTCAACACCTACTTTGCCACTGTGGTAACTAAACTAATAGCCACGCGGCCGATCGTGACACAGGTCACTCCACCCAAAGCAAGCAATGTCCGTTTTAACAAAACGATTTTCTTGTCACCGCTACTCCCGCGAGACTACTTTAAGATTATCGACGAAATCAGTAAAAAGAACTCGGCAGGTTGTGACGAAATTCCTTGTAGCCTAATTAAACAAGTGTCGGTAAACGTTCTAGCACCCTTAACTTGGATCATCTACAGTTCGTTCTCACAAGGCTGCTTCCCTAGTGGGCTCAAAAAGGCTAAAGTTATACCACTTCTTAAATCGGGAGATCCCACAAACATTGCTAACTATCGGCCAATAGCTCTTCTTTCCGTATTTTCCAAAATACTTGAGAAAGCTTTCTGCCGGAGATTGATAGCTTTCTTAGAAACACATAAATTGCTTAATGATCGGCAACACGGGTTTGTACGAGGGAGGTCCACTACAACTGCACTAATGGGATTTTTATGTGAAGCAATGGATGCCTTAAAAAATAGGCAAGAAACGATGGGAATATATTACGACTTTTCAAAAGCATTCGATTCGGTGAACCATACCTTGCTGCTTGACAAGCTAAATATGCTAGCCATCTCAGGAGTTGCAAACAACTGGGTCAAATCCTATCTATCCAACCGAACGCAGGTAATTAGCCTACAAAGCAAGGGCCAAAAATACGTGTCCTCGGAAACACATCTACCCATCGGACTGCCGCAAGGGTCGGTCATTTCCCCTCTCCTTTTTATTTTATTTACAAACGATCTACCTGCTACTGTTCAGGAAGGGAAATTGACTTTATTCGCAGACGATACGACCCACCTTCTATTTAATGGACCAAATGATCTAATACGACAAGCCAATTTGGCTGTAAATGGGATAGAGAACTGGTGCCGTGATAATGGTTTGTTTATCAACAAAACAAAAACAGCGAAAATGCGCTTTACGCCAAGCAAAACGGATCAGCTATTCTGTCCATTAGTAAAACTAGAAGGTAGGAGTCTTGTAGAAATACAGCACACTAAATTCTTAGGACTAATTGTTGACAGCAAACTTGACTGGAAAGCACATATCGATAGTGTAAGCAGCAAACTAGCTTCAAGGTGTTATCTTATTAAACAATTAATGAACTCTGTAAGCTTTGACCTAGTAAAGCAGGTTTACTTTGCACATATTCAATCGCTGCTAATGTATGGCCTAGTTATTTGGGGTGGATCGTCACATGCCAAACGCCTGTTTGTGTTACAGAAGAGAGCGATTAGGTACATGGCTAGGGCCAGCAGCAACCCCTGCGCATTAGTTTACATAAAAGACTCTTGCAGACCTCTTTTTAAACGTTTTGACATTTTAACTCTACCCTGTTTGTACATCCAGGCTCTCATAACCATGACTGCGCAAAACTTGTGTGATTTTAAAACAAACAACATGGTTCATGACCACAATACAAGGTGTAAGAAAGACATTCGAATTAAATGCGCTACGTCAAAGTTATACCAAAGCCCAATGGAATTAGGTGCTAAGCTTTTTAATGCATTGCCTAGAGATTTTAAGGCTATGAAAGTAGAGGTCCTGCAACAGAAATTAAAGGTATACTTAAAAGAAAAATGTTTTTATTCTGTGAACGAATACTTAGAAGACAATGCAGTATGATGTGTCCTGGACCTACAAAGTATTTAATTGTAAATTGTATATATTTCAAACTATGTTATATGTAAACTATGTATATTATTTATAATGTCGTGCTATGTTGTTGTGACGTATTAATATCCATGTATGGATCAATCGAATAAAAAACCAATTCTATTCTATTCTATTCTATTCTATTCTATTCTATTCTATTCTAAAACCCAGATCTGGAAACATTACAGGGACATATCTCAGATATGAATCAGACTTGGTTCAGGTCTGAGACCTTGGTCCAGGTCAGGTCCAGCTCTGGGAGAGTTAAGGCATTTTCGTAAGCGTGGGCAAGTTTGGAAAAGTACGGAAATTTATTTAAAAGTGCGTATTTTTTTTCATATTTTCCCAATTTTGATTGTTGCCTTTAGAAACCATCGAAACATCACACCAGATTTTTTGACTTGAAGTTGACTTCAAGATTTGACGGATATTAGACATTTTGTCAATTTCGTGCATGCAAGTTCTTGAAAGTAAGTCCGCGGCAGAAATAGATCTTCAGCCTAATAAAACCCCTTGGGTATGAGCTACATCTATGTATTTTACATGCACATTGCTTAATAAACTCAAAGTGAAAATATTTCCGCTACCCGACTGCTCGGACAGAAACAAAGGAAGGTCAGAATCGTTTACATTTTCAAGTGATCAGAATTTTTGAGAAAGCAATGGTCCGGCTTGCTGCCCCATGATTCTTATTTGGTTTTTGTCTCAATATTTTTATGCGCTATATACAAACCGCTACGCTCATCTGCAACGCAACACAAATTGCGTTCGCCCTAGTTAACTAAATTTATCTATTTTATTTACACACTCTGGCTTAAAAACCTTATCTACAATATGGCATAACTTTAAAATTGTTCTGGGTTTAAAAAATTGTTTAAAATTGTTCAATGCTAATTGCTAATTACTATTTGAAAACAGTTGTTGCAAGAGGCAAATAATGATTTCCAGTATTTCTTCCTTACCTTGTAATTACTCAGAAAATTCCCCGTGGATTTTGTAGTGCCCTTTGTGCGTTTCCCACATTGCTGACATTTTGCAGATATGTCTGTTGTATTCGCCTGCTGGGATGTTTGATAATAAAACTTTCCATCTAGGATAGGAGCGAAGGTTATTATATAGTATCTTTGGATAGGAGCCTGGTCTACAGATTCATACGAGCGAGATCCAGCTGCGGTTTCATATGTAACTCGCTTTCTCTTAGAACCAGAGGGAGCAGAAAGCTGCAGATCAGACGAAATTGGTTCCTCATCTTCAAGTGCAAACTCATCCTCTTGATCGCTCATCTTATTAAGCGCATGAGTTGTCAACAGTAACACAACTGTTGCAGTTGCTGTTGAGTACTAAGAACAACTGGCGTGCAAAGTGAGGTTACCTAGAATTAATGTGAAAATACCAGTTATTAGAAGTTTCACAGTAAAATCATTGAACTCCTCAATCAAAAATAAATTTACAATGGCTTGAAGATAAAACCCGATTACTATAGTGTTAGATGCAATAGGACTAGGAGTATATGAATTAAAATCAAAACCAATTACCTCCAAACACTCGGCTTCTCTGGTCTTGTGGGGTGGTCCGTTGTGACTGGTGGACCAAGGTGAGACTGACGTTAGGTTAGGTAAGAAGGCGTCGGCCCGCGGAGATTCAAATAGACGATTTCGAAAAGAGAACATCATCTCACTTTCAGCACGCTTCCGGATTAAAAAACAAGCTCGGGAGCTCCGCTCCCTTGCTTGGTGCCCATAGGGCACGTTCAAACGCCCGTAGGGTGTAAATATGCCCATAGGGCATAGATATATGCTTACAGGGCGTAGGTATATGCCCATAGGGCATATATATATATATATATATATATATATATATATATATATATATATATATATATATATATATATATATATATATATATATATGCTTATAGGACATAGTTATATGCCCATTGGACATAAGTATATGCCAATAGGGCATAAACATGTTCATATGACACAAATATGCCAATAGGGTATAAATATGCCCATCGGGCATGAAAATATGTTCAATAATATACGCACACAGGGCGTAATTATTCCCTAAAACATAATTATGCCCTTCTGGTTAACAAACGCCCGCTGAGCGTAGTAATAAAACTGAGTTTTCATATTTTTAAATCATATAATAATAACATAATTATACTATGCCTAAAGTCATACTATATGGGCGCAGCTATCCGGTAGAATAACTTCCAAAGGGCAAACATATAATATTAGAAGATTCATTTATATTTATATTTTAATTATGATAATAATACCATAGCTCTAAAATTGTGGGAGATATAAAAACACTACCGCGTCTCGGTAGGTTTGCCGCTATTTACCCTACTGTCCCTATTCGCCCCACTTCACGATATACTTTACCTCGGTGTCCATAATTTACCTAAGTAGCCAAGCTCAACGGGTAGTATTATTTTCTTATTGAAAAAAAAAGTGGCCACGTAATAGATAAGTATGGTTTGGAGCGGGAAGGTACAAAATGTTTAGGAAAATGCTTCTTCTCAGTACTTGCAAGGCAGGTGAAAGTTTAGAAGTTTAAATGCGATTAGGTAGTGGGTAGCCAAATTGTTTTGTTCGATGATTGCTGCGCGCAAAGTATCTACGTGAGACGATGGCGGACCAAAGACTTTTTCACCGATTGGCCCTTTCACGGCCCTCCAAAGCCGAATGCTCGAGGGTCCCTTGACTGGGGAAAGCTTCTGGCCCCTTATGCCTCTAGTCCTGGCACCTCGCCTGCAAATTCTTAATGTTGTCCACATCAGAGGTCATGCAAAGAATGCAGAGTAAAAAAAAAATTACCTATGTGGGAAGCTACTCTTGTTTAAAACAGGGCATCGAACTGAAGTTAATATTGGTTCGGGTTCAGGTTATTTAAGTTTCGGTGAATGTGAAATTTCGGTTCGGGTTGGGTTCTTTTATTTTGCTTATTGCGGTGTGGTTTTTTCCGATTTGGTAATTCTGGTTTCGGTTTGGATTTTACACAGAATTGCGGTTTTATCAGGTTCGGGTTCGACCGTTTGATACCCTGCTCATGATTAAATTTGCAAATTTACTTTCATCGCATTCTGTCATCGCGTTTTCATCATCGTTCTGTAACTCGAATCATTTTTGACGTGGCAATAACTAAAATATTACATTTCGGTAAAGTTTTGCAAAAATACATTGCATCACTCCTGAAAGGATAGTGCACAATTCAATAAAACCCGAAAAATAATAACGGTTCGAGTTTTCGAAATATCCGGATTCAGGTTCTGGTAATACAATACAATGCAATACTTTGGTACCATGATACCTGATGAAAATATAAAACAATTTGTGATAGATTACCTCCGTCTCAGGGATTTTTGTCAGCTCTTCGGGGCATTAGGCACATATTATAACGTAGTAGAAGACCGGTTTGTTGCTGATTAAAGAAACTGAGACGTACATAGCTATCAAATTCAGAAGCCATCGTCAATTTCCCTTATTAATTATAAGCTCTTTAGGCCAGTTTGTCAACATGGAGTCTACGGCCATCCGTGCAGAAATTCCCAAAGTCTGCGTTTTTCGGCCTAGGTGTTTAGAAAGCCAACTCCCGTTAGGATTAACCCGTAGCGCTTTTTCGACCCCTAGCACCTGGACAAGCTTCTTATCAGATAAAATGCAAATAATTTGAGCTTAGTCCTCCATCCTTTCTCTGTGTTGAAATAATTTGGCACTTTTATAAGATAATCAGTTTCGTCACGGTAAGCGGATTGCTGCAGGTATGCAATCAGCGTGTTGCATATTTCTCGTGCAGTGCCGCTCTGTGCTTGCCGCGCCGAGCCGTAGCGGCAGCGACAGCGCTCGTACAGGAGATTCGGTATGGGAGGGGATAGAGTCACTGTACAAAGAGAATCGTACTCATCTCGCAAATTGCGCCAAGCGAAAAGACAGAAATCTTAGATAATTTATTACAAATTTATCTTTTCAGAAATTCTATTAAATATATCAACTTCTATTCATATTGTAGTTACGAATCTGTGGTAAAAATAATATCAAGAGGTAATAGGTCGTCCTTTAATAAGCCCTCAGCGGCGTGAAATAGAAGCTGGAAATAAGACATATTATGTGCTTGACACTGTTTAGGTTTTAAAGGATTTAGTCGTAACTGAAGGGCAGATTGTGTCACCAGCCAGGTCACAAATTTGTTCAGAGTTACTTGTTGATATATTGCATGTCAACCCTTGTCCTACAAATGAGGAGCCCTGATTTAGAATATCATAGAACATTTTCTTTGATTTAGGATATTGTGGGCCCTGCAGCATACCATTTAGATTACTAGAAAATCTGGTAGATACCTTCTGTATACATCTACTGAAAATTAGCTTCAACCAATGTATTATAGCTGTTTAGTTGACCACCAAATCTAGATGATAACTAGATTACCTGCGTTTGTTTGTCCAGGCTAGATTTCGTTGACTGCATGATTGCCTATTACGACGTCACAACGAAAACCGAAATCAAGTTAATAACAACATTGGATCTTGATATGAACTGGACAACCAAACATACTTAATGAGAGTGATAAAAGCAAACATTGAACTACGTTTGACTTTTGAAAAAAACTAGTTTCTACACATTAAAAAAAATATTTCTAAAGATATGACACAGCAGATATGAGAACAATTTGATAATAATTTAACATAGTTTTCAATTGAAGAGCCCAATGCCCAGCAGGTAACTTTGACCACCTTCATTAAACCAAACACACTGCAAGTTCTCATTGGTGTCACGACGGCAGGCTTGACTAGCTAATCTTCGGAAGCGTACGTTTGATCTCCAGCTATAGGCAAATTGGTGAAAGGAGCCGTTTCGTAAACATGTGCTTTTGTAAACACGTGCTTCCAAGGGAAATCATAAGGCTGAAAAAGGTTTCAATGTCTGAGCCAAGTTTGCACCAAAGCACCAATACCTTGGTATTTTTTAAAAGGGAAGAGCAAGTTGCCAGGTCTCACCGTTGTTTGTGACAGTAAGATAGAGCAAGTGTGTTCACGTCAAAGCCAAAATCGGGATGACAATAATCTTCAAGATTTTAAAACATAAGCAGCAGAACACTAACTATGTTCCCTTGGACCCTGAAATATATTTTTGTGCCATGCTTTCCATTTTTGGATGGGAATAGTGAATAGGTCAGATGGAAACGTTGCTAGGTATAATGCAAAGGTACTAGGATAGGACGTAACCGTATGTCTGTGATAGGACATCGGCACCAAATAGTGCAATAGTTACAATTTAGTGGGTTCGTTGAGATAAAGGCTAATTATGTAATTATGATTGTTAACATCGAAACAGTTCGGATTCGTATATACCAATGTATACCTACCTATAAATTTTGTATAGTCATGGTAACATGCGCAAAATAGGGACACATATTATTATTTACTTGTGATAGGTACTTAATCTGAAGTGAAACATCGAGGAGAATTTTATATTTTTGTCTTTCTTAAAACATAATCAATCATGGTAAGAATGTTAGAATCAGAATATAATTGGAAGAAAATAAGTATTTAAAAAATGCTTGATTAATGCCTATTCATAAATATTTGGTCTCTTTAAATATTTTTAAAATATTGGCTTTTCTGATAATTGAATCCACTACAATAAAGAATTTTGTCAAAAAACAAATTCTTTGAAGAACAGTTTTGCAATACCTACTGAAATCAACAATGTCAATATTTTGTACCTATATTTAATCTACCATCAATAATATGAACAATCAAAAGCTCGAATGGCCACCACTGGCCTGGAAATTGACGCTTGCCCCGCTACGGTGTCTCCTGAAAGCCCTCTTTGGAGAGAACTTGGCCAACCGGTCAAGGGGAAAACATTCTCAGGGAAAAAGGATCACAGCAGAAAGTTTTATTCCTGCCATGGCACAGAACAGACCAAGGCCGTAGAGATGGGGGAAAAAGTCCGAACGGTCCGAAAGTCCGGCCCGGCCCGAGTCCGGCCCGACTTTCGGGCCGGGCCGGACAGATTTTTTTTGCAATTGTCGGGCCTCGGACCGGGCCGGGCCTCGGATCTGAGATGTCGGGCCGGGCCGGGCCGGACCCGACCCGGACTTCAGGCCCTCGGACTCTCAGGCCGAGTCGGACTCTCGGACCGTGTCGGACTCTCGGACTGTGTCGGACTCTCGGACCGAGTCGGACTCTCGGACTGTGTCGGACTCTCGGACCGAGTCGGACTCTCGGACCGTGTCGGACTCTCGGACCGAGTCGGACTCTCGGACCGTGTCGGACTGTCGGACCGATTCGGACTGTCGGGCCTGGTCGGACTTTTGACTTATCCTGGTCTAAGACATAGTGATTCCATAGTGCTCCGAGTACCGATGACGTCGCGCCGCTACCCTTTGTCGGTCAGCGCCGACAAAGCTATGCGACAGTATTGAACAAAGACCTACAATGTATTGAGAAGATTGTTTCCAGTTACTGAATAAGATATTAGAGGCAAATGTAGGACATTT
The DNA here is from genome assembly GCA_921293005.1 of Nemoura dubitans. Classification (NCBI taxonomy): domain Eukaryota; kingdom Metazoa; phylum Arthropoda; class Insecta; order Plecoptera; family Nemouridae; genus Nemoura; species Nemoura dubitans. Next base: position 42,815,879 of record OV121073.1, read on the forward strand.
ATGATATTGCACTGGGCACGCTGAAGGGGAACTAAGGGGCATCGGATCTGAGATGACGGGCCGGGCCGGGCCGGGCCGGGCCGGGCACGTCCCAGACTTCGGGCCGTCGGACTCTCGGACCGTATCGTACTCTCGGACCGTGTCGGACTCTCGGACCGTGTCGGACTCTCGGACCGTGTCGAACTTACGGACAGTATCGGACTTTCGGACAGCTTCGGACTTTCGGACAGCCTCGTACAGATGTGACGTTTGGACAAATACCTCGGGCCGGGCCGGACTGAAAAATGAAAGCCCCGTCGGGCCTCGGGCCGGGCCGGACTCACGACCGGTCGGGCCGGTGTCGGGCCGGGCCGACGGAAAACAAGCAAATCCCTTCTCTAAGGCCGTTTCTTGCTCCTTGGGAAAAATGTCTAAAACTGGAACGCTATCTCCAAAGCAAAAAAAGGTGCTAGATAAAAACGTCGAAAGACTTGTGAGAAGAGATAAATTAATAGAAATTATTTATTAGGAGGTATTATTTTATATCATAAATTCTATCTACCTAAATATGACTGTAGGTAACCAAATAACTAACCAATCTTTTACATCGACATTTAGACAATGTTTTTCTATAAACCATTGCAACCCCAGGAAAAAATGTGTGCTCCATGTAGCATCCTAAGTCGTAAATAAACTGATATTCTATTTTATTCTATGAGACTCAGCTCAGGCCAACTGCGATCTAGCCAGTATCGGGCGGCATAGGGCCACATGTCAAATGGAAACCCTGGGTCGCTGTGCCACGGTTGCAACATAACAGACATATCATCTAAATATCTGAGGAATCTATTCAATTTTATTGTTTGTGTTCATTACACCGAACAAGGTGGGGCATCACCGATAAAGTAGGATACAATATAGGCTACTGTATTGAATGGACACTTAATTTTTATTTATCTGGTTTGTGGATGGAGCAAATTCGGGGATCGTCGAACACAAGTGTACCTTCGTGAAAACAGTTTATTCTTTCTTCGTTTTAAACACAAAAGGTATAACAATCACAATTTGAAATGATATAATTTTGTAGAGATTGAGACTTTTCTAGATAAAGAGAGCGAGTATGAGTTTACGACCGCGACTGACTGGTAATGAGACTGAGGAATAAATTGCAGGTCAATTTATACCCCCGGCTGAGGGCCGGTGATGATATGTCTAATAATAGAATGACATAGGTAACTAGTCTAGCTAGCTTGTAGCATGCTTTGCCGTAACAGCTACTGATGTCCGGAATTTGATACATAATATATGCAATAAGACGTAATAATAGTTTAAATAAAACGTAAATAAAACAATTATTATGAGACTTTAATTCTTTTTGCCACCATTTTGCTAGATTTGACATTGACAACTCCAGCTCCTGCTCGGCTGCTGACATTTTGCACCATGGCTGCTTGCAGCTGCTAGCAGAGGCTGCTAGTGTTGATTTGAAATGTCAAATATTCGATGCAAAACATACAAATTCGTGTGAAGGCAAAATTTAGCCTTCCCAAGTGAGCAAGTAACTTCATAAGTAGTTAGCCTTTATGCCCAGTTTTTTTCAGAGGCATTGGTATGTGGGATCCTACTTACCTATCACCTAGTAATACCATTGATGGTATAGGTATACTTATTGGCTTGTATTGTGAATGCACTTTAAATATATTTATTTCAAATTAGCTTGCACTTTCTGCAAAACAACCTTTTGTGTTTGAAAGTAGAACACACAGTGACAATTTTCTGCCATCTTGGCTGATCTCAGCAATACCTGTCAACACTGACAATGATCCAAACTTTGCCTAGCCAATGGTGAGGTACCTAATTTTAGTTTTTTTGACATAATTATAAACTTAATTCCTCAATTAGCAAGGAAACAGTTTTCTTAGTGCAATGCCAAAATTTTAAGCATTCTAACACACTCTCTATCAATTTCATTCGTTTTTTTGTAACGCTTGGTAGATATCTGAATTTTAAGTGACAAATTTTGCCCCGCTGACATTTCGCCCAAACAGCTGATTGGGAAGAAATCAATCACACTTTTTTGGCCCTTCTCGTTTACAATTTAATTAATTACTTATTTTCTGGTGTTTAGACTATCGTTCCGCTAAACAGAATAATTTTTCATTCAAAAATAATACACTCAATAATTTTTCCGAAGGGTCCTGCGGAATTCCATAGATGGACGGCAGGTCCATTTTGAAACCACTCAGGGCATAAGCCATCTTCCCCATGTTATACTCATATAACACGTTGTGGGAAGCTGCGCTAAAAAAACAACAAACAGTACAAACACCGCACTCTGTTCTGATCATTCCGTGCTCTACGATTAAATTGAAACTTTGAATTGATTTGACAACCTTAATTTTATGATAACAATTTTTGTATCTTTGATAAATCGTAAAGATGAGTGTTTTTTTTATCTAGATAAAGATAAAAGATAACACTTGCAAAAATTATCTAGATGATTTATCTAGATAAAATTATCTAGATAAGTCACAACTCTGCTCATGAATACCTTTCGCCTTCCACGATGAGCAGATTTAAGATATTTAAGTTAATGCTGCTAAAATGTACCTATCCTAGTAGTATAATATTAACTTGTCTGTTGCTCATAAAATAAAAATAAGAACGCGCGTCGCGTAGCGAGCAGTAAAGCGAATACTTTATATCACCGTGGATCATTAAAAAACGCAATGTGAGTGCGTGTGTGCGTGTGCGTGTGCGTGTGGGTGTGGGTGTGTGTGTGGGTGTGTGTGTGGGTGTGTGTGTGTGCGTGTGTGCGTGTGTGCGTGTGCGCGTGTGCGCGTGTGCGTGTGCGTGTGCGTGTGCGTGTGCGTGTGCGTGTGTGTGTGTCCGAAATACTAAAGAGAGAATATGATTATTTGAAGGGTCAATTTCTTTTCTTATAACAATACCTAGTGTAAAAGCACATCAAAACAGTCCACAATATTGATCATAATTTTATATCCCGACGCCTGCAAGCTAGGCATCTCTCTTCACTCCTCTGCAACGAGGGTTGACTCGTTACTGGATCAAAGCCATATTTCTTATGGTATTATTCCAGTGGACTAACACCATACACGAGATGGCTTTTTTCCGTTCAGATTCGCACGCCACTGCATTAACCGATTGGATTAAAGCCATATTTTTTATGGTCTTGTTCCACTGGAACAAGACCATCAGAAATATGGTGTTGGAACAGTCAATCTTGACTGGAACAAGACCATAATTTTTATGGTTTTATTCCGGTGGAACAAGACCATCAGACTGATGGTGTTGGGACAGTGAATCAAAACTGGAATAAGACCATATTTTTTATGGTCTTGTTCCACTGGAACAAGACCATCAGTCAGATGGCTTTATTCCGGTGGGACAGAAAATGGCCGATATGGTCTTATTCCAGATGGTGTTATTCAGGCGTCTCAATCACGAGATGAAGTGGAGAAGTGATGTAAAGGTGTTATTCAGCTCCCCCCTCAATACCACTCCCCTTCAAATCAGAAAAAAGAGCAATATTCGACAATTGGGAAAGCCTGGAAAAGTACGGAAATTTATTTTAAAGTGCGTATTTTTTTTTCCCAATTTCGATTTTTGCCTGTAGAAACCATCGAAACCAAATCGAAACATCACACTGGATGTTTTGACTTGAAGTTGACTTCAAGATTTGACAGATATTATAAATTTTGTCAATTTCGTGCATTCAAGTTTTTGAAAGTAAGTCCGCGGCAGAAATATATCTCCAGCCTAATAAAACCCCTTTGACATGAGTTACATCTATGTATTTACATGCTTATTGCTCAATGACCAAAAAATGAGCATATTTCCGTTAACCGATAGCTCGGACAGAAACAAAGAAAGGTCAGAATCTTTTACAATTTCAAGTGATCAGAATTTCTGAGAAAGCAATTGTCCGGCTTGCTGCTCCATGATTATCATAGGCTTTTTGCCTCAATCTTTTTATGCGCTATATACAAACCACTACGCTCATCTTCGTCGCGACACAAAGTGCGTTCGCGAAGCCCTAGTACTCTCATTTTTTAGTGTTTTTTTCGTGATTTATTTTGACACTTGATTCAATAAGAGTCCGGTTTCCTACGTTTCCTTGGTTACCAGCATTGTTGACTCCAAGTTTGGCCAAGGCAAAGATTTCATAGTTATAAGAAGTTTAGCCAATTTCGTTTATGGAAGTAATTGTTCGCAAATTCGTGTCAGAAATTTATCTCCAATCTAAACGAACCCTCGGGCATAAGTTATGTCTTATGTATTCACGTTATCATTAGTCAATGAGTTCATAATCAGCATTTGTTCGCTATCTGACAGTTCGAAGGGAAACAAAGGAACTTCAGAATCCGTCTACATTTTCAAGTGATCAGAATGTTCGAGAAGGCAATTGTCAGGTTTGGTGCCCCATGGTTTTCTTGTGACTGCTGCCTAAGAAATGGTACATTTTTTAGATTGAAAAGAATTTTTCTTCTGGTTAGTATTCTTTGGCTTTGGGTATTAGCGAGAGAGGGTTAGGCGGCTATGGTGAGTTTCGGTACATGAACTCGTCACAAGGAACGCAACATTGCCAGAAACCTATTTTGATTTAAATATATACCGCTGACTTCAACTGAAAAAAGCACATTGTCAAAGACGATTTTCCCAGTATTCCAAAAAAATTTTGCGCCATGAAACAGAAAGTAAACAAAGACAGTCAGTTAGCTGATTGCGATCGGCGTGTGCGGTGTGTGCGCGTACCTAGTCTCCTATAATGGCGATTTTTTGAGTGGATTTGCCGTGATTTGCCTATGCGCTGATTGATTTGCCGATTAGTAACTTAGTTTGATATGCCGAGTGCGCTTGTGCGATGAGCTCCATAAACGTGTATTCTTAAGCGGGTCCCAGAAGAGGAAGAAAAAGTCGCAAGGAGCTACAGACACTAGTAAACTAGTAAAAATTAGTTGGTGTAGTTGGTTTGGGTGGGTGGAGGGGGGGGGTTGCCTCACATTTTATATTGCCCGGGGGCCTCCGATTTGAAGTTACGCCACTGTGCTTCATGGTTTTTATAGGACTTCTGCCTGCACCTTTTTATCAGCTATACGGTCCATCCACGGCGTCTCATGTTTATAGTCCATCCACGGCGAGCCATGGTTATAGTCCATCCACGGCGTGCCATGGTTATAGTCCATCCACGGCGTGCCATGGTTATAGTCCATCCACGGCGTGCCATGGTTATAGTCCATCCACGGCGTACCAATAGTCCATCCACGGCGTGCCATGGTTATAGGTCCTGCTTTTGGGTCAGGGTCGTCGCTGGGCGGCTTCACGCCCGTTGCGTCCGGACGTTGCGTCAGGGCGAGCGATGGGTGCTGGTGCGTGCGCTTCCGGGCAACTTCGCGTGACCGCGAAGAGGCGGCCGAGCTGCTCGAGTCGGCGGGCAGGTGCTAATCGACGGCAAACACTCGGCGGGAGGGAGGTCGCGCTTCGGTGACATCGGGTAGTCAGCTGCCCACTTAGCTATTAGCTGCCAAAAGAGTGCACACGTGGTTGTATTAATGTCGGGTTAAATTCGAGGTGAGTTTTACCTGGTTGCCCTCATATTCCATCCCAAAATGTAGCCGATGGTTTTGGGGAATCCGAGGAGAAGGTAGCTGACAAGCGAATGGAAATAAGCACGTTTGGTTGTAAATACTCTGATAACCGCGTTGTCAAAACGACCTGATCTGATTATTGTTATTTTCAGTTAGACCCAGCTGATGGGTATGTATATAGACGATTGTGAAAAATGTCTGCAGTACACAATTATGCAAACGAAACTAAATATCTCCAGTGAAATTTCTCTGCTACCAACACAGAAATAGATTAAATAGAAAATAATTTAAAATGTGTTCGGCGTAATAAATGGCTCCAAAACATGCATCGGCATTAATATATTGTAAAGGTTCACCAAACCATGTATACATTTCGATATCGCAAAGCTGTAATTGGAGAAGATCGTTGCTCAGCCCGGGCATCGAACGAGTAAGCGATCGGCCACTTCCTCGTCTCGATAGCCTCTCAACGCCGACGTCCCGTGTTCACACCTCCGTCGACGCCGGCGTCGACGCCGTCGATGGAACGACCGCTGCACATCGAGAACGCCACTCTAATAGAGCACACGTTTCCCGGCAACTTTATACAATCGTTATCGCCGTCTCCGAGGAAGATGAACATGAAGATGTTTACATTAAAACCGTGCGATTAATTGCGAACACTTTGATGTCATAATTGCAGTTATAGAAGTATGGATAATAACCTCCGCGCGGCGCGGTCCGGATGAAGCCTTCACCTCTTTCGGCCGACTTTCTTTGCGTGGTTGTCGTCGTCTTCGGCGCTCGGACATCCTCCGCGCCCGCTGCACGGATTGTATACTCGCGAGTTTAATTGCAACGGCGTCAGTCTGCGTTTCGATCTGTGGCGAGCAAGATCTTCAGGAGATCACTCATCATGCGGCTGCTCTTCGTAGGCATTCTGTTGTGTGAGTGCAGGTCTACATGGGTTTAATCTAATACTAAGTGGTATTTGCAATTTAGGGGTGACAAATGTTTATAAGTATAAGTACATAAGTATATAATATTGCAAGTAAGGGTGCAATACCAACGTGGGTGTGAGTATAGGTATATTATCTCATATTATTAATAATTAACATGCTGCCGTTTATTAATTCAATATTAAGTCAATTTAAATTATAAACAATTGTTTGGGCAGTAGAGCATGTATCTCTGCCATGACATTGCTGATGCGTGAAGTCAACAATTTAGTGTGATACTGATAGAGAGGGGATATGCATAAGATATGATCTGGACATGAGATGATATGCGTGCCAAGCATGCTGATGCAGGCAACATATTGGCACGGGAGGCGTTGAAGGTGCAGACGAATGACAAGGTTGGGATGTCCCAGGCTGCGCGCTGAGCCTGACGGCGAGCCAGGACCGAGCCGACACCGAGGAGGAGGCTGCGATCCGTCGAGCCGACCAACAGGCCAAGCAAATCCAGCGCAAGCACAGTGCAGACGCCGCCAGGAGTTTCGCGATCGACGCCTCGCGAAAGCGTCGCAAGTACAAGCGTCCGTCGCCGGCGTCGTCCAGCGGCAACGCGACGTCGCCATCGAAGAAGGAGGACGACACGGAGTACACGCACCGCGTCCGCACCTTCGCGTCGGCCATCAAAGATACCGACACTTTCCTGCGGTTCCTCAAGCAGGAAGAGTCAAAGCATCTCGGCAACTACATCCGCAGTCGCGGCTTCAACTTCAACAACCGCACGTTGACGACGCGCTTCCTGCAGACGCCGCCGCCGATCACTAACGAGATCTCCAACGCCGTCTTCGACCTGCTGCCCAAAGAGCTGAAACTCGGCGGCAAGGCGATCACAAGCACGCCTAAACCCACGCCGCAGTCGTACAGCATCTTCTACAAGCCGTCGGCGTTCACCATGAAGCCGGTGACCAAGAAACCGACGACGACGACGTCGCGTCCCCCCCGAGTGTACGACGCCGACGACGAGGTGGGCGTCCGAGTGCCGAACCGCGGTCTCGTGCCGCCATTGCCGTCGTTCGACGACCGCCAGGCGACCGTCGTCGTCGGCGTTACCTCGGCGCCACTCGTCGTGACCGACGCCGACGCGTCCAACGAGCGTCGCGCGCCGCTGCCTCTCGGCAAGAAGACGACGTCGCGGGGACCCAAGTACCGGATGCCTGACCGCTACCTGAGGAAGCCCAATGACGAGTATGACGAGATCCAGCTGAGCGTGGCCGAGACGGCGTACTACAAGAAGAGTCCGCTCAATCCTCGAGTGCGGATGTCGAAACAGTATGGTAAGTCGGCAGAACTAATCGGCGGCACGCTATTGTTTTCGGTGCACCTGTACATTGGTTGCCGTGTTTCGGGCATTAGCAGCCGCATTTCGGAAATGACCCACCAAGCTTGGCTCAACGACGGAGTGCGGAAGTTGTGGATTTAGCACAGACATCTCGAAATCAATTTCCTGCTAGCTGCAACGGCTTGATAAGACGAGGTCCGGACGGTTTACAAATGGATTCCAATGGTTTTCAATGGTGTTCATTGGTTTATAATGGTGAAGAAAACGGTTGTCGTTTTGGTCCATTTTCGCATTAATTTAACGTTGAAAAGAAACTCACAATGTTAACGTAAAAATTTTAAAAAAATACACGTGTTGTTAAATAGTTGCTGAATGGGGATTACTATTTTTTTCGCAGTATTTTGAAAACTCACAGCGGAGGGAATGTTCAAATAGTGCCTTACAGTGCCTAAATTGCTTTTTTTTTAATTCTCTTCGCTGTAGTAAGTTTTAAAAATACGACCAAAAAATTTTGTATCCGCCTTATATAAAACCGTTAATTTAGCGATGTTCAACTTTTAAGTCTGTGCTGGCTGGCTGCCTGGCTAGCTGAGATGTATGTAACATCGAGCAAAACTCTTTATAGAAATCGCGAAAATCGGCTGAAAACGGGTGGAAATGATGTATATTGGTTCAGAATTATAGATTACAACCAAAATGACATTCTTACAGCGATTTGAAAGTGTTTTTTTGGTGAAATATAAAAAAAAATGATTGCATTTGGCTGGCAAGATTGAGTATAGCACCTTGCAGCCAGCTCAATTCTTTATTCGTTCAAATCTTACCTTTTTACTGATCCGCTGCGTCTGGGTGACTAATATCGCATGCGTTATGAAGTTAATGAAGAATTTAGTCAAAACGTTCCTGTTTGCAATCATATCACACGTAAAATTGAAAAGATTTGGCATTCACAGTGACAGTTGTGAATTGTTTTGTTTTGGTTTTTAACACTGCAAGGTGGACGAATTCCTGATATATTCTCTTGAGCAGTGAATAATGGATATTCACACGTCATCGGGTACGGAAAGCAAAACTCTTTAGAAAATATCCAAAACCGACAAGAAACACATATAAAAAATTTCGATTTGCATAAAATGTAAGGAATTGTTTGCGGACATATTTTAGGCGGAGTTATATACCGTTTAGCTTCTAAAATGTTCAATACACAATTGAAGTGAAGTCAGCAAGAACATTTTTGCGCTGTCTTGCCAGATCTAGGTAATTGAAGCTAACAATAACGTTTTCATCATACAAAAATTGACGTATATTAATATTTATTTGCGCATTTTAATACTTTTTGGTAGTATATCAATAGAAATTTCATTGATTAATGTAATTTTTGTTAAACTAGGGCGAACGCAATTTGTGTTGCGTTGAAGATGAGCGTAGCGGTTTGTATATAGCGCAAAAAAAGAATAAGGCAAGAAGCCTATGCAAATCATGGAGCAGCAAGCCGGACCAATGCTTTCTCAAAAATTCTGATCACTTGAAAATGTAAACGATTCTGACCTTTCTTTGTTTCTGTCCGAGCTGTCGGGTTGCGGGAATATGCTCATTTTTAGATCATTGAGCATTGTGCATGTTAAAACATAAATGTAACTCATGCCCAAGGGTTTTTATTGGGTTTTATTGAGTTGGTTTTTATTGGGAAATATCTGGTGTGATGTTTCGATTTGGTTTCGATGGTTTCTAAAGTAAAATCGAAATTGGGAACATTTGAAAAAAATATGCACTTTTAAATAAATTTCCGTACTTTTCCAAACTTGCCCAATTGTCGAATTTTGCTCTTTTTTCTGCTTTGAAAGTGAAGGGTGTGGAGGATTTTCTTGAAAAACGCAGGGGGTGTAAGTTGAGAGCAAAAGTAGACACCCTGAAAATTTCATCCCCACCGACGCAGGCGTTTGGTTTGTAGAGCGCGCGCAAACACACATACAAAAAAACAAACACACACCAAGTGTTTTTTTTAGCAGTAGTGAAATTGATGAGTTCGCTTCGCTCGCTTCGCTCGCTACGCTCATCAAATATGAGTTTTGACATTTTCTACACCTATTGGCGTGGGAAATTTTCAAATGCAACTTTGCAAATTAAACTTAAAGTTTTCTTCTGGCAAGCTGGATTGAATTAATGATACTAGGGCGAACGCAATTTGTGTTGCGTCGAAGATGAGCGTAGCGATTTGTTATTTAGCGCATAAAAAGATGGAGGCAAGAAGCCTAAATCATGGAGTAGCAAGCCGGACCATTGCTTTTTCAAAAATTCTGATCACTTGAAATTGTAAACGATTCTTGCCTTTCTTTGCTTCTGTCCGAGCTGTAGGGTAGCGGAAATATGATCATTTTGAGGTCATAAAGCAATGTGCATGTTAATACATAGATGTAACTCATGCCCAAGGGATTTTATTGGGTTTTATTGGGTTGGTTTTTATTGGAAAAAATCTGGTGTGATTTTTCGATTTGGTTTCGATGGTTTATAAAGGCAAATCGAAATTGGGAACATTTGAAAAAAACACGCACTTTTAAATTAATTTCCGTACTTTACCAAACATGCCCAGTTGTCGAATTTTGCCCTTTTTTCTGCTTTGAAAGTGAAGGGTGTGGAGGATTTTCTTGAAAAACGCAGGGGGTCTAAGTTGAGAACAAAAGTAGACACCCTGAAAATTTCATCCCACTCGAAGCAGGCGTTTGGCCTGTAGAGCGCGCGCAAACACACATACAAACAAACAAACAAACAAACAAACAAACAAACAAACAAACAAACACACACCAAGTATTTTTTTTAGCAGTAGTGAAATTGATGATTTCGCTTAGCTCGCTTCGGTCGCTACGCTCATAAATTATGATTTACAAGCAACAAAATGTTGTAACGTTTTGGTCCCAAGTCCTAGGACCGCAGGGCATAGGATACTAGCATCGAAGGAAACGGCTTTATCCTACAGCTGGAGCTTAACACTGAATGATCTTAACATTTTCTTCATTTGCTTAGTGATTGTGAGTTTGTTCTGGTAATTTCATCGGGTTCTTTCAGTGAAAAACATTGCACTTTGTGGACGGGTGGCGATTTTGCTCTATACTACTGATATGAGCAAATAGTTTTAATAAATATAAATTTTAATAAATAATAACTAGGGCGAACGCAATTTGTGTTGCGTTGAAGATGAGCGGAGCGGTTTGTATTTTGCGCATTAAAAGATTGAGACAAAAGCATTTGAAAATCATGGAGCAACTAGCCGGACCATTGCTTTCTCAAAAATTCTGATCACTTGAAAATGTAAACGATTTTGACCTTTCTTTGTTTCTGTCCGAGCTGTCGGGTAGCGGAAATATGCTCATTTTGAGATCATTGAGCATTGTGCATGTTAATACATAGATGTAACTCATGCCCAAGGGTTTTATTTGGTTTTATTGGTTTGGTTTTTATTGGGAAAAATCTGGTGGGATGTTTTGATTTGGTTTCGATGGTTTCTAAAGGCAAATCGAAATTGGGAACATTTGAAAAAAATACGCACTTTTAAATAAATTTCCGTACTTTTCCAAACTTGCCCAATAGTCGAATTTTTCTCTTTTTTCTGCTTTGAAAGTGAAGGGTGTGGAGGATTTTCTTGAAAAACGCAGGGGGTCTAAGTTGAGAACAAAAGTAGAACCCTGAAAATTTCATCCCACTCGAAGCAGGCGTTTGGCCTGTAGAGCGCGCGCAAACACACATACATACAAACACACACCAATTGTTTTTTTTAGCTGTAGTAAAATTGATGATTTTGCTTTGCTCGCTACGCTCATCAAAAATGTAAAGCCATGAACTGGAAAGTACTAACATGCCCTTACATGCAGTTCACTATACGTGCGTAGCACGGGCCCATACTGCTAGTTTTACATTTATACGTTGATACGTAAAACGTTTTACGTTCATTTATGCACAAATCGACCAAAACGATTACCGTTTGGTTCTCTCTTAATGAACCTGTGATTCTGAGTAAATAATCTTTTACTGGACTCGTAATTGGGGGCTGCAATGACCTTTACTGCTACGGCCTGGTAACGTATAGGTAATACTTATTACAGTTTCTTAACATATTGTAATATGTTACATAAATTATACTATGTTGCATATAATATATTTATTCTTAATAATATGGCCTAGATGAGATGGAGACCAATTGGTTTTCAATCTTTTGCAATGGTTTCTAATGGTTTCTAATAGTTTCCAAAGGTTTCTAATGGCTCCCAATGGTTTCTAAGGATTTCCAATGGTTTCTAATAGTTACGAATGGTTTCCAATGGTTTCCGATGGTTTCCAACGGATTCTTCTCAATTCCAATGGTTTCCATCGCCTTGACGAAGTGCTTGGGGTTTCAGACGCACAGCAAGTGATCCCGGGGGTAGCCGGCAGGGACTACAGCGTGTACAGCCAGCCGCCTTCGGGCAGCCAGTTCTCCTGCGAGAAGGGCAGTCACGGGTACTTCGCCGACGTCGACGCCGGCTGCCAGGTGAGACACCCGCTTCTTTTCCGAAGACAATCCCTTAAAAATACGTCACTCGGCTTTTCCGAAAGAGTCTTTCCCTACAAAAACATCGTCGATGTCAAGTGAAAAAGAAGTCGCCCGTAATTCCCTTAAAGAAACGTCGTCGCTCCTGTGAGGTATTTTATCATCCGTATAGTTTGTTTCTTGTATCTCGGACCACGAGAACGGCCTCCGGCCGGTCTACCAGCCCAGAAACTACCGGAACTTCGGGAATTTGGGGCCTATCCAACCCTGGCTGTCCCCCTGCTTTTTGCAATACTTATCCATGTGTGGCCGCCCGTGTTTCACCCTAGGTCTTCTACATCTGCACGGGCGACGGCCGCGGAGAGCCCATGCTCTGTCCCAACGGGACGCTCTTCAACCAGCAGGTGCTCGTTTGCGACTGGTGGTTCAACGTCGTCTGCAACTGACCGACCGCACATCCAGACCTGCCGGCATTTCGAGGTCCCGAAAGCGACACGGGACAGTCCTGCTCATCAGCGTGGATTTAAGAATTTGGAGAAATTAAAAAATATATTTATTTGAACGATGATATTTATTTGAGTCAATTACTTTCGTGTGTGTACAATTCTATTACAAATAGAAAAGTATCTTGTTTCATGTTCAGGATATAATTATTATTAATGACGTATAATAAAATATCTTTCTGCTTGAATTGGATTGCATTCACGTATGTAGTACATTTTAATGTACAATGGTGTATACTTTCAGTTTCAGTCCACTTTGAGCGCAATAATGACGCATAGTAATGGCTGATCCACTATTCGTCACAGTGTTTAAAGATTTTGTGAATAGTGATTTTTAGTCATTTTTAGAGCGATGTAGGTGTACTAAAGTGCAAATTACGTCCATTTTAATGGAAGGATAGCGAAGCGGAGAAATGCGCAACCGAACCGGGATGCGTATTACTTATTGCTAACTGATTTCGTGATCGAAGTCGCGAAATCGGTGAGGGTTTTATGTACACATCATGGCTAAAAATCCCTAACCGTTTTCATGACTTCGCTCATGCGCACATAGTATCACGCTGCCTTCAGTCGGTCACCGAAGCGATCTAGTGAGGCGCAGTGGGGGACGAAGGAAAATCCAAGAAGGTACACGGTACAGGCGCGTAGGAACGCTTTTCAAGTTGGGGAAGGGGCAAGCTGCAAGACAGACAGTGGTGAAACCCGGACTGTGGGGGGGGGGGGGGGGGGGGGGGGGGGAGAAGGGGTGGGGAGGGGGGGGGGGGGGCTACATTTTTTAAAGCAAATCTGAGGGTTTGAGATTAAATTGCAGCCGCTGAACATGGGGGTAAGAAATATACATTTAGAATACTTAACTTAAAGATATCAAATTAACGCATTACGAAAATTACTATCAAGTTTTCTGTGATGCCTGTAAATATCGCACATCGAATACAGCAGAGCGTCTTGCCGTGGCGAATTCCAGCTCTACACTAGCAATACAAAATCCTTCCTCTCCCTCTCCAGTATTGGTGCATGTATGACTCAGACTATAACATAAACAGTCTGCATTTCTGCTACTGCTATAGTAATATTCCTGGAAGTGATTTCAAAAGATTTCGTTCAACATCAGCTAAGCAGAAACACTAGGTATACTCAACTCTGAGCAGCAGACAAAATGATTGATTGCAACTATAAAATTTGCCCCCCAGTTGCCCCCCTATGCCTAAAAGTTGGGGGGGGGGGGCATTGCCCCCCTTGCCCCCCCCCCCCCTGTTCCTACGCCAGTGTGCACGGATATGCATATTTCTACTTTTATGTAACGTTTTGGAAATGGCAAGGTGGATATAATTTATATAATTTCCTATAAATATTTAAATATACATGAAATGGCATTTATTAAGTAGGAAAAATTTTAGCAACATATCAAGAATAATAATTCTAAAAACTTTGGCTTCCTAACATTTTACCAAGACGTGGACACACATGTCTTTGTTTGTTTAAATCCTTATGAAATAGCACTTATATATAATATAGGGGGAAAAAAGAACAGCATACTCAACAAATGTCAATTTTCAGTGTGCTGACCCATGTGATTTCGCATTCTGACAAATTTTGGCTACGCTTCCGCCGAGACAACGTTTTCTTTTCTTGGCGCGAACAAATTGCCGTTTAGGAACCGCAAAAATGACTTTAGAAGTTCGATTCAAGTTGCTCCGCGATCCATTCGGCATAACAAATGTAATGATGTAAGTTTTAATTAGAAATGTATCAATCAATACTCTTTTTGCTGAAAGATATCGCTTTTGCAATTAATTTTGTTCCCGGAAAGCAAAGCTACCTGAAGCTTTAAGAGATTATGAAGGTATTGAAACATTCATGCGATAAAAGTATAAGACCCAAGTAGTTGATTATTTTCGAGTGATATTGTAGCTACTTAGTGATGTACAAAGTTTGAATCAACTCTTCAAAAAATAAACAATCTGAACTGCTCGGATCAGTTCGCCAGAAAGTGGCTTTCAGACCCTTTTTTTCCACCGTTTGAGGGTCACATCGTTGAAGTTATCATTTCAATATTTTAATAGGTTGTAAACAAAAGATGTGAAATTGGATAACCATGGCCCTTTTTTCGAAAATTTCCCCCCGGAACGCTAGAACCAAACCGAAACTATTCAATTTTGACCTTCTTTAGAGCCATGTACACGAAAGAGCAATGGAAAATTCGAAAAAAGGGCCATGGTTACCCAATTTCACATCTTTTGTCTACCACATACTGAAATGTTGAAATTATTACTTCAACGATGTGACCCTCAAACGGTGAAAAAATGGGTCTGTTTAAAAATTTTCCATGTTCAATTTTTAACTTTGTACACCCTACGACCGCTTCTCGACAAAATATGAGACGTTGTTGACATTCCGTGCCTCTCGTTATCGCGCTCGCTGGAGTGATGAAAGGAAGGGATTAGCTAATTGTAATTAAACATTTCTATCTTGCATTCGACTAGATTATTTATAAGAAAGGATTTAAAAACACGTTATGGAAGGTGGGTTCCTACTAGACATTGATTTTTAAAAATAAGTAAATGTCATAATTATTGCACTGATTTGATCCAATCAATATAAATTATCATTGTAATTATTTATTGAAGCGATAATAGCCGCAAAATAATTTACAGGTGTACACTTCTATAAACCCAATTATTTGTTCAGTCGATCATTCATATGGGTAATCGGTAATAATAGTAAAACGTTTTTACGACATTAAACTGCAATTTTATATAATTTTCAACCTGTAACAGTATTGTAACAAGAACAAAGCCGAGTGTGGGTGCGTGTCCAGGACGCCAGTCCCGGAACACTGGACGACCGTCGTTATAGACACAACGCAAGTCACAACCAATTTCTTTGATAGAAAACAGATGTTGTGTGTGTGTGTGTGTGTGTGTGTGTGTGTGTGTGTGTGTGTGTGTGTGTGTGTGTGTGTGTGTGTGTGTGTGTGTGTGTGTGTGTGTGTGTGTGTGTGTGTGTGTGTGTGTGTGTGTGTGTGTGTGTGTGTGTTGGTGTGTGTGTGTGTGTGTGTGTGTGTGTGTGTGTGTGTGTGTGTGTGTGTGTATACGTGTTCGTCTTTACACACACACGCACGCACGCACGCACGCACGCACGCGTGCGTGCGTGCGTGTGTAAAGACGAACACGTATACACCGAGCCCAATACAGTCGACGTTCACTAACGATTTATGGGTCTTTTCCTCAATATTCGTTATGTTCCTCCGCCAGTCTATTACAGCTCTCCGATATTCGTGCATCGTGAAATCGTGAAACAAAAGCATGCAATTTTGAATTACTTACTATTACGAAAATGATAAATACAAAAATAAATTGCCACAAACTGGACGGAATCGATACAAATATACTTATTGTTTTGGAAAATGAACCCACATGTAGCCGAGAGATTCGCGGTATCAAACGCAAGGAAAAGACAATTTGTTGCAATATGTAAGTTCCATACCTCTCTTCCAACTTCCAAGCAAAGATTATTTCTCTACCATTACATGGTCATCGAAACATAAACCGGACATAAGTGGACCACCTTATTATAAATTAGAAAATAAAGAATACCTATGATTGCTGGTATTTATTAAAAAATTGTGACTATGATGCTGATAATGTGTGATGATAAACAATGTGTGATAAACAATAATGTGATAATGATGCGAGAGCCTGCCGAAAGCATTGCACAGTTGTCATGTCCATGCATGGACCACTCTGCTGCCGCAGCTAGCGGGACAAACACCTGGCACGCACATGGTAGCTAAAGTAACGGTAAAATAGGGGTGGGAGGGTTACAAGCAAGGAACTGCAGCAAAGTATAGCCTGTGCGAACAAAACAAGAACACGGAGTAGTCCGAGACTGCACCATTATTACCTACTATCTTCAGTGATGACAATAATTACAAAGACACTTTGTGAAATGTGGGTGCGAGGTACAGAACAAATTTGAGAAATAAGCAGTAGAAATCACAAGAAGAAGCAATGCTAAAATGCTAGAAATGTCCATAAGAATCTTATTGCGAGTATTTTGCTCTCAGGAATTTACAAAACACAGTTCATTTTGCAGTTTGCTCAGTTACGAAGCATTCGTTGGTGACTGAGGACCGATTTTTGCACAATGGTTGAAATTTACAGAGTTGGTCCACAGACCCTGTAGTTCGCGTGTTCATCCAATTTGAACAATTACCATCTTAATTGTCACTTAGTTCATACATACTTACATCATAATTGCCATAGATTATTATATTTAGAACCTCGTATTGCCTTTCTTCGCACGTCTGTTTATTTATCTATGTAAAATATAAATTGTGCGCTTATTCTGTGCGCTTCAATTTCCTGGTGTGTCTTGAGAATTTGCGTTGTCGCATGGAGGACCAAAAGAACAAAAGGTTGGAAAAACGAACATTGCATCTTTGCGAGTCGGCCAAACGCAAGAAAAAATATGTCAAACTCTTAGCGGCACATCGAAAATATGCTGAAAAAAGGTATTGTAATTAGTAATAAAGCTTTACCATCTATTATACTATAATGTATTATGATAGCATAGGTATTTCATATTCATTTTATTATAGAACATAATATGTTAGGTACACACAATTTTAATTATATTTTCAAGTAGGTATAGGTCATCGCACACGCAATACTATTATTGTTCGTTTCGTTTTTAGAAAGAAGACCGTAGCCGAGGCTGAAGTTGGTGCGTCTGACGCAACAAACCCGATTCTGCAAGAAGTAGGTGTGGAAAATGTCATTCGACCTATCGCAGCCGACATGGAACTATAAGAAAGGTCAACTACATCAAAACCAGTCCATCCCCAAGATGATGACAACAGCGCCCTCCTTCAGGACAGCCTGTACGAAGACGATGAACCCGGTCCCTCAACATCACTGCAAGCTCAGGACCAAGATGATGACGACAGCGCCCTTCTTCACGACAGCCTTAGCGAAGACGACGAACTCGGTCCCTCAAAGCCCGCGTCCGAACCATTCCAACTGCCTGGCCGGCGCATAGTCGACATCAAGCATTTATTTGATACTATCAAGAATTCCGGCTTGCATGGTCCCACTGGCTGCTCATTTTTTAACATGGACGTGATCGCAGAAAGATGCCATGGTTTATGCAGTTTTTTTACCTTCAAGTGCAACGTCTGCCAATGTGTGCAAAAGATTTCCACTGAAGGACCGGACAGCGCCGAGGCGTATATGGACGTCAACACAGCAGCTGTTAGTGCCGCCCTTACCACGGGGGGTGGCTATTCACAGATAGAAGAGCTTGCCGCCGTCTTGGACATGCCATTCATGGCCAAACGCACTTACAAGCGACACCATGATAAAGTTGGAAAGACTATACGAGAAACCGCACTATCGAGTATGCTAGCGGCGGGTCGCGAGGAGTTGAAGCTAGCGACCGAGGCCGGCAGAGTCGACGAGGATGGAAACGGGCTCATCACCGTCGTCGCCGATGGCGCTTGGTCAAAGAGATCGTACGGCACAAACTACAATGCATCCTCGGGAGTCGTAAGTACATAGCAATTGCAATTATCTGCGCCTCTGTCTTACTGTTGATAAATTACTATATGTATATATTAATTATCCATCCTATAATTAGATTAGGCGCCAATATCATTTGCGAAATGATCAGCTCAAAATTACATTTTGTGTCCCCTATGCCACCACTCTGACCCTCTGGATAAGGAGTCTATTTTTACGCTCCATGGCCACATAATGGGCCCACTATAATGGTACTATACTTTTTTTGTATACGGGATTTTTCCTCTATTAAAAATTATGCTTCCCTTTTCCCTGGTTTTGTCACAACAGAATTTATAGCAAACGTTTAGATTCCTAAAATCACTTGATATGATTTCACCTGACTTTTTGTCTCATTGCTGAAAATCGTTTTAGACAAAAAATATTGCACATATGCTTCGAACGATTCTTTGACATATTCACAGTGCAGAGATGAGAAATCTAAAATTTTGTATCATCTAAAAACTATGAATTTGACAAAGTTGACAGTGGATCGAATGATTACTTTTATCTGATTTCATTGTGAGAATATTTCCATCCCTGGCACGTCATAATCGCATAATAAGTTAAAATAATGGCGCGCCGTTTTTTGCATGGCACTTTAGTTTTTCCAGGCCGTTATCGTTGGTTTCCACACGAGGAAAATATTGTGCGTAGGAATAAAGAACAAATATTGCTCATTCTGTGCCTACCACGCAAAAATAAAACACAACCCTACTCCCGCACACAATTGCGCGAGAAATTGGACGGCATCTTCAACGTCAATGGAAGCGGCCTCGATCGTCGAAGGTTTTAAGATGAGCGTCGAGATGCACAAGTTGAAGTATGTGCATCTTATTGCTGATGGATACAGCAGCGTGCATCGCAAGCTGGACGATGCTCTGCCGTACGGTCCTGAGTTACTTGTGGCCAAAATAGAGTGCCGTAACCATCTCCTCAGAGGCTACATCAGGAA
The DNA here is from genome assembly GCA_921293005.1 of Nemoura dubitans. Classification (NCBI taxonomy): domain Eukaryota; kingdom Metazoa; phylum Arthropoda; class Insecta; order Plecoptera; family Nemouridae; genus Nemoura; species Nemoura dubitans. The sequence continues at coordinate 42,835,276 of OV121073.1, forward strand.
GTTGCGTGGGCTGTCTATCAACACAAAGATAGGCACAGTGCAGCAACGATCTCATCTGCGTCAAAACTTGAAGAGGCTGCGCTACGCGGTAACACGGGCAATTGCAGAGCGGAAGAGCCAGCACGAGAGAGCGGAGCACGAGAACGTACAGAGTCTCCACAAGGACATCGTCAATGGGCCCCGGCACGTTTTCGGTGACCATGCAGGGTGCGCCGAATATTTCTGCGATGGGACCGCGAAGCTCGGCGAGGAGAACGCCGTCCCCGACATGCTTCTCACCGGGCTGTTCCAGGAGATCGCGTCTGCTGCGGCGTTGTTAGCCCAAAACTCCACGAGCCTCATTAAAGATGTTGACAACAACGCTGCAGAGCACTACAACGCATACGTCGCCAAGATGGTGGGCGGCAAGCGCGTCAACTTCTCGCTGAAAGACTCGTACGAAGTGCGCTGCAATGCCGCGGTGGTCTCGTTCAACTCCGGTGGGGAACTTCACCGCGTCGTCCACAAGAAGATGCTGGCGAAGAGCCCTGGATTTTTCACAGGAAAATACGCCAAACGCAGCCGGACAACCATCGCGAAGGAGAAGGCGAGGCGCTTGGACATGTCCAACGAGCAGCGCTACGCAAAACACCAGGCATCGGTGCAAGCCCCTCGAATGGCCGACGAGGACTACGGTCCCGACGCGGCCAATCCCGAGCCTGACATGCCGGACGACGAACTGGAGCGTGCGAAGACCGCCTACCTGGAAACCATCGCCCTCGACGACGCGGGAAGGGAGCAAATTGAGCGGGACACGAGAGGCCAAAGTTCTTCCGAAAATTGGCACAACATTAGACGGCGGATTCTGACCGCTTCCAAATTTGCTGCGATTTGCAATCTCCGGCCATCCACGTCGTGCGGGCCTACTGTTATGGGTATCCGGTATGGTGTCTTTAGTGGCAACAAGGACACACAGTGGGGGGTTGTCCATGAGCCTGTTGCCATCGCCGCATTTTCGGAGCTGCATAGCGTGCAGGTCAGGGTATGTGGCCTCTTCATATAGATGAAGAGAACCCGTTTATTGGCGCCTACCCGGACGGGCTCGTGGGTGATATTCTTAAGTTGGCCTAGGACAACGACGCGAGGTCAGAAATGTTAAACTGTTAATAATTTGCCTTTTTGAAGAGCGTAGCGAGCGAAGCGAGCGGTGCGAAATCATCAATGTCACTACTGCTAAAAAAATGCAAGCCGTGACCGCCCGGTTGCATCGTCTCAGGTCGGATCTTTGCCCTCGTCTGCCATGGCATGAGGGGTCGCTGCTCGCTAGTCGCTAATGACATACCAGGAACCCTACACATTGGTCTTAATACCTGACTTGAGAAAAAGCAAACTTTCAAGTACATCTATAAGTTCACGTGATGTATTTAACGCTTTCGGGAAATCGAGAAATTATGATCGTGAACAGCAACATAGATGTATATGATATGTATGTATATTATCTTATAGCGACTGAATCGAGCGATTAAAATAACTATGTCCTTCTCTTTTAATCTTATTTAAATTACGAAAGCTCGTAATTGGCTATTCATTTTATTATTATGTACACAAATTAGCCTCCCAAAAATGTTGCCCATTCCGGGATTTGAACCCGGGTCCCCAACTTTCGCGGCTGGTGCTCTAACCAGCTAAGCTAAACGGGCCATGAAATTTGGGAGAAGTAATTTGCATACAGGGTGAGAATTGAATGTCCCCAGGGGGGTATGGTCCAGAGTCTACGAATACTCATAGTGGCTCTGGTACCGCGTGATGCTATACTGCAACCACATTTACATTCAACCTCGAGTAACTCCAATTTAACGTTGGATGCGTTGAATTCTCTTTTAATCTTATTTAAATTACGAAAGCTCGTAATTGGCTATTCATTTTATTATTATGTACACAAATTAGCCTCCCAAAAATGTTGCCCATTCCGGGATTTGAACCCGGGTCCCCAACTTTCGCGGCTGGTGCTCTAACCAGCTAAGCTAAACGGGCCATGAAATTTGGGAGAAGTAATTTGCATACAGGGTGAGAATTGAATGTCCCCAGGGGGGTATGGTCCAGAGTCTACGAATACTCATAGTGGCTCTGGTACCGCGTGATGCTATACTGCAACCACATTTACATTCAACCTCGAGTAACTCCAATTTAACGTTGGATGCGTTGAATTCTCTTTTAATCTTATTTAAATTACGAAAGCTCGTAATTGGCTATTCATTTTATTATTATGTACACAAATTAGCCTCCCAAAAATGTTGCCCATTCCGGGATTTGAACCCGGGTCCCCAACTTTCGCGGCTGGTGCTCTAACCAGCTAAGCTAAACGGGCCATGAAATTTGGGAGAAGTAATTTGCATACAGGGTGAGAATTGAATGTCCCCAGGGGGGTATGGTCCAGAGTCTACGAATACTCATAGTGGCTCTGGTACCGCGTGATGCTATACTGCAACCACATTTACATTCAACCTCGAGTAACTCCAATTTAACGTTGGATGCGTTGAATTCTCTTTTAATCTTATTTAAATTACGAAAGCTCGTAATTGGCTATTCATTTTATTATTATGTACACAAATTAGCCTCCCAAAAATTTTCATGTTTTAGCCTCCCAAATTTCATGGCCCGTTTAGCTTAGCTGGTTAGAGCACCAGCCGCGAAAGTTGGGGACCCGGGTTCAAATCCCGGAATGGGCAACATTTTTGGGAGGCTAATTTGTGTACATAATAATAAAATAACTATGTCCTTTTTTGACGGCGCGTACTTTGTGCAAGGAGTATGTCACTCATGGCTGCTGCGAATATCATAGTTTTAATGCATTTCTGGACAAAAATAATAGGTATTTAACCGTCATTGCTTTAGCGAGCTTGAGTATTTAGCCCGCCGAGATGGTATCAAGAGATTGTCGAACCTTTCTTATTAATTATGACAGGAGCACAAAGTTTTAATATTCGATGCCTAGTCTATGACGCTCCCATTTGACAAATGGAACCACGAGATCCTAGAAGTAGAGGGTCATGCAAACTTTAAAAGCGTCGTGCCCTCTGTTGAAATCGGCCGTGGGCACATATCTACGTGATTTTTTAAAACATATTTTTACCCATCAAATTCAAACTTAGGATGTTTTTCAAACAAAAATGAGTGGCATCATGTGTATGTTGCACTAAAATCTACACATCTATAACTGCAGCTAATAGTTTCACGAGTGCAGGTACGCCCAAAGTGTATCAAACGAGTAACGACGCCCCCGACGTCGGTGTTGGTTTCAAGTCTCAAATGGGACCGACAATGGGAGCGATATCACCCAAAGGAGCACCTCATTTAAAAAATGGGGCACAATACGAATAACGAAATGCCGTTTTCTTATTCCGACACCCTATTTATGAAACATGTAGGCCATGTATATAGAAGACATAACTTTTAGCTGCAGTAAAGGGTTATACAGAAAGAAGATATTTAAATAGATTTTTATTGAATTTCGTACGTAAACCGCAAATTTGTAATTTGCAAAAGAAGAGAACGAAAATGTATTCAGAACTAAAATATTCAAACATTTTTCAGGGTTTGACCCAGCCTGAGAACGTGTACGTCTCTACGATATATTGTATACGCTTTACTCTTAGCAGTTTCTAATTTCTAAGCTCTCATGCGACTTGATACTTTAGACTCAAAAATTTCATTGCGAATAAAATGGCCAACGACGCATTTTTTGTGGCGCACTAGAAAGATTACCCACTGGAGTCCGGACATACCTCAACCTTAGACATTCACTGATCAGCTGTCGTTTACATTCATTTTTAATTTTTCTGACAATTATGACTGGGGATCATACATAAGCGGTAGTATTTTTAAGGATGCAGAAACCTCGACAAGGAGACGCTTTAGGGTGCCCAGGAGTGGTGAGAGAGCACAGCCTTGCTCCAATTAAATAACATGAAAGCTTTGATACAATTTTACGAGTATTTTAATAGCTCTGAAAAGCAAATTTGGGGTTCATCTCCTCTCATTGAGGCCAATTTGGCATAGATTAAGGTAGCAAATTTTATTTTATAGGTAGTACTTTTGCTTGACTGTACACATTCAAAGTGCAAACAAGATGCAAAGAATCCGTAAACTCAGTGATACTTTAGTACCTGCTACGGTGTAGCTAACCCATCGTTCTATTTTCGTCGCGGCTGGGGATGTTTGCCTGGTGCCACAGGGCGAATTCTCACTCCCAACGTTGCATTGCTGTGTTTTATGCATCAGCTGGCAACGTGAGTTTTTTACTAGCCATCGACCAACGCATCATATTGCTGCCTCTGCAAGTGCATTCCTCAAGAAGTGTTCAGTGCGTCAAGAAGCAAGTAGCAACCTCTCCGAGCATCTCAGTGCCCAGCCAGTCGATACGGATCAATCACGGTATGTAACACTGTGATTCTTTATTTGGTGTGTTTGTAATACTGCAAATGTTCACTACTTTGTTCAAAAATATAATTTTTATTACCCTGCTTTACACGGGCTGCCATTGAGTTATTATTTTAGCCCTGGCCCCGCACTCGACTTGATGCGTCAGTGGTCATCAGTACCTATACATAACTTGAAATAACTAGAGATATACTCGCTAATAATGTTCAAGTAAACAATCGTTATTAGCTCCTGAGGATTTCCCATTCTCTGAATTATAGATCCTGAAAATTAGATCAAATTCAGTTGTAAGTGGGTGCATGTATTGAAATCTACCCAACCCCCACTTGCCACACGATACGACACAGGACACACACACATTAGCACTGATGTTATGACTCTTTATCAATTTCATTCAATTTCATTTCATTATTAACTTCCATCCTTGAAATCGTAGAATTGGTTCCGGATTTTAATTCTTGATCCTAAAACTGGAATTTAATATTTAGCTTCCTATAATAGGTATGTGCAACCGTTAATTGCACCAAATGAATAGCCTAACGATGACAATTCATTGCCGTTTGCCAAGATGCCAATGTTTACTTTGCCCTATGTGTTTTTTTTACAGGATACGGTCAGCGCCGACGAGCATAAGGCGACAAGCACGGCGCCCCCGCCCACAACCCACCCCCACCACCACGTCGCAGTCCTCGCCGTCGCTGAGTCCTTGGTCAGCAGCTCGCGAGGTCTCGCTGTCCCGGAGGGCAACGCCGGGCCCCCTCTCCCTCTACGATGCCAGCATTGCTGGTTTATAAATGCGCTCTACGTAATTTCGCAAAAATATTGTGTAATCGCGTATTCTGAATTATGAAAAATAATAAAAGCGTAGCTGGTAACAGCCAAAATATATCTGATCTCTGAGTAAACTTTAGAAAACCTAACAATCCTGATATCCTTGATCCTTTTTTCATGACATCGCAGTTTTATTGCAATAATAATTAATGTGGACATTTATCATGATTAATAAAATTACTTGGAATCATTATTTCTTTGGCTTTGACAAAATACAATCAATAGTTCACAGTAATTAATAATAAAAAAATTTGCACAGTAGAATTGTACGATAACCAGAAGTAACTTTATTTTTACAAGTCACCTCAGTAATTTGGTTTTTGATTTGTCCCAATCAAGTTACTACCGACGATAGGAAATAAACTAGTCTATGTTGTCTTCATTGTCTTCGTGTCGCTGGCTTCGCCAGCGACGATCTGTCAACACTGCGGCCGTTAGGCCATATTGTTTGAAGCTTAGTTTATAGTCACTGCACTTGTCGGTGGATTGATTAATTGTAGTGCAGGGCACTAATCAGCGGGTTCGCTGATTCTTGGGTGGAGACAGCGAAGGTGTTGTTTAGGCGAGCTGTGGTCTCGCCCAGGGTCGCCATCCGGCACTGTCGATGGACGTCTGCCGTCCTGGCGTAGCGCGGCAGCCGCAACGCCGCCTTCAGCGCCGCGTTTTGGATGCGTTGTAGGCGCATCTGGTGCGTGCGCGCTGCGTTTGCCCAGATCGGTGATGCGTACGTCATCGTTGGTCGGATGACCGCCTCGTAGAGTCGCACCTTGGTGGCGGCCAGCATGGAGCGTGCTCGGAAGAGTGGCCGGAGTGCGGCCAGCTTGCGATACGCCTTGGTGGCAGTTTGGCGTAGGTGCTCGGCAAACGTCAGTCTCTTGTCGAGCACGACTCCTAGGTAGCGGCTGTGCGGTCGCCACTGGACGGCCTCACCCACTACTCGAATCAGGGGCCGAACCACCTTGGTTCGGCGGGTGAAGAAGGTTGCCTCAGTCTTGGTGGCATTGACGAGGATGCGCTCCCGATGGTAGTAGGCGCAGACCTTGTCCACGGACGCTTGGAGGCGACGTCGCATCGCGCCCCCGGTGTGTGTCTGGCAGAGGATCGCTGCGTCGTCGGCATACAGCGCAAGCTGCGTGTCCGGCAGGTCGGTGGGGATGTCGTTCGTCAGCAGGTTGAAGAGCAGGGGACTGATAAGGCCTCCCTGTGGAACGCCCGCTGCGATAGGCCGCGTCGACGATTGCTCCCCGCGCAGCGCAACGAAGAAAGAGCGGCTGTCTAGGTAGCTGACTACCCAGTTGATGAGGTAGCTGTCGAAGCCCTGGGAGATCAGCTTCCCCACGAGACCGGTGTGCCAGACGCGGTCAAATGCTTTGGCGATGTCAAGGAAAATGACCCCCGTGCTCTTTTGGGTTCTCAGGCCTTCCCGTATGTGGCTTGTCACTCGCAGCAATTGGTGCGTTGTAGTGCTTCGAACGAAAACCAAATTGCTGCGGAATGAGGAGGTCATGGCGTTCGACAAAGTCCTTGAGGCGGCTAAGTATAACTTTCTCGAGTACCTTTGACAGGCAAGATGGCAGACTGATTGGCCTGTAGTTCGCCGGGTCGCCTGGTTTGGGAAACACGATGATTTTCGCACGTTTCCATGGTGTTGGGAAGTGCTGGAGCTGCAGGCTAGCGTTGATGATGGCAACTAGCCGGAGAGCTCCCTCTTCAGGCAGTTCACGAATCATTGTGTTTGTTACACCGTCGGCGCCGGGGGACTTTTTCCTCGGAAGTCCTAAGACAATGTCGGCCACTTGGCTCCTGGTCACGGGGGGTGGCGATTGGTCCCGTGGTCTGGTGGCTGCGAGGTGACGGGTCACGGCCTGCTCTACTCCTGCTAAATGGTCATTTGGTGGGTTCGGGGTGAACTGGGCCTCGAGCGAATCGGCCAGTACCTCGGCTTTGTCTCTGGGCGAGCACGCGAGGTGATTGCGCCCTTGCAGTGGCGGACTTGGTTCTGCTCGGTTTAGCAGTTTGCGAGTCATAGTCCGTATGCTGGCGTCTTCGGGCGTGAGTTCGCCGACGGTTTGCTCCCAGCGCTTGCCGCGAAAGACGGCGATGTCTCGCGTCAGTTCCCGTTCCAGCTTGTTGTATTGCGCCTTGCGGTCTGGCGTGCGCAGCTGTTGCCATTGGCGTCGGGCCTTGTTCTTCTCACGGATGGCCGTCATCAGGTTGGGCGGGAGGTCGTAAATCGAGCAGTGGCTGGGTGGTAACAGGGGCACGCTGCGCTCGACTGCCGCCACGATGGTGTCGGTGAGTTGAGTGACTGCCTTGTCCAGCTCGGCCGCCGTCGTAATTGGCGAGGTGGCCACGGTCTCTGATACGGCGACGCGATACGCGTCCCAGTCAGCCCGTCGCCAGCAGCGTCTCGGTACTTGGGGCGCAGGCAGCAGCTCGTCCCCGATGGTGATGCGCACTGGGTTATGGTCTGATGATAGCTCGGCGAGTGTTTCCAGCTCCAGTGAATGCTGGCAGTTCTTCATCAGTACGATGTCTAGTACGTCAGCAGTGGTGTTGTGGTGAATATGCGTTGGTTCGGTCGGACCATAAACATCGAAGCCGGACCGAATGGCGTGCGCTCTGAGACGAAGGCCCTTGGCGTTCCCGCGACGTGAGTTCCATGCCGGGTCTTTGCAGTTGAGGTCACCTGCTATGATGGTGGGCAGGGGGGAGTCGAGCAGGGCGTCCAGGTCGCTGAGCACAAGTTTGGCATTGGGGGCCGAGTAGACCGCGAAGAGCCGCAGCGGCCCTCGCTCTGTGTGAACCAGCACTCCTGTCGCCTCCAGCCGCTCTAGGGGCGGCAAGGCGAGTTCTTCGTGGCGGACTTTGTGATTTACGAGGATGGCCGTGCCTCCCGCGCTTCGCTGGGTCGCCGCGATGGGGCGGTCGGTGCGGTAGATTGGTGGTTTGCCATTGCGAATCGGTTCGGGTTTCGGAGGTGCGTTTCAGAGATTAGCGCGACTGAGAACTCGTGTGACGTCACGAATGCTAGTAGTTCGTCCCGTCTGGAGATAACGCCGTTGGCGTTCCACATCACTAGGTGGGTGAGAGCGGGGGGCCGTCTACCCATGGTGGGAGGGCGCGCTGTGACAGAACGTTAATACGAGTTGCGCAATCGTGGTGACAACCGGGTGTAGAGCCAAGTCGATCACCAAAACGACCGAAAAGGTTAGCCAGCATCAGACAGGTCCGAGTTGTCAACCAACCCTTCCGGTAAGCGTGTATCTTGACCCTGCCTCCCGCTGAAAGAATACTTGGGTCAGTTAAGTTACCCCGACCATTCAAAATATTCAAAATGTGACACGACAAGAATAATGCACTAATTATGCACCTTTATGCACCATCAATCCCGATTTTTGCACCCCAACCCCGAAGGAGATAAATTGATTTCAATAGGGTTGGGCCAACTAAATGACAGCCCGACCAAAATGAAAATACGTATTTTTTAGAAGCCGTATTTATTGCACCAATTATGCACCATTTTGCTCCCCTTAAACCAATTTTTGCACCACCACCCCTAACGAGTTATTTCGCTATACGTCTGGTTGGGCTTACTTAACGTCAGCCCGACCATTGCGAAAAATCTAATTCTGCTGGGTCCTAATTATTGAACTTATTATGCACCATTTTGCACCCCTTAAACCAATTTTTGCACCACCACCCCTAACGAGTTATTTCGCTATATGTCCGGTTGGGCTAACTTAACGTCAGCCCGACCATTGCGAAAAATCTAATTCTGCTGGGTCCTAATTATTGCACTAATTATGAACCATTTTGCACCCCTTAAACCAATTTTTGCACCACCACCCCTAACGAGTTATTTCGCTATATGTCCGGTTGGGCTAACTTAACGTCAGCCCGACCATTGCGAAAAATCTAATTCTGCTGGGTCCTAATTATTGCACTAATTATGCACCATTTTGCACCCTCTAAACCAATTTTTGCACCACCACCCCTAACGAGTTATTTCGCTATACGTCTCGTATGAAAACTGTGGACGCGGGATGCTAAATGGCTCGATGCCTTAAAACGACGAGTTCGGGTTTACGTGCCGTTTCGATCCCCGTAAGGTAGGCAATCATTTCAATAAAATACACCGATAATCGAATTTACATGCCCCCACGTTGGTGTCGACTCCGTCGCCCACGCGCCTCATATTGGCATACACTTAAAATAAATTCGTACCTGAAGGTTCAAAGCAGTAACTGGAAACTTTAGTATTTGCCAAGTGCTTTCTTTCATTTCAAAACACGTTGTTGAAAACAGTGCAATATTTTGGTGCAGTTTTGAAAATTAAAAAAATGAAAACTGTGATAGGAAGGGAAAAGAAAAGAATATAAGGCAGTGCGTTTGTGCTTTATCTTTTAAAATATAAAAATCAATACTAAGTTATGAAAGGTTCTTGGGATAACGAAACCAGACAAATTTTGGTATATAAGCGAACTTTCCCCGGAAAAGTTGAAGAGCTGATGATTTAAAGCATTGCTTAACCCATCTATTTAAGTTAATAAATTAGAGGAATTCATAAAAACGTCCGTGATGGTCCACTTAAAATGCGAAGAGTTATTAATCCCGGTAGAGAAATAATCTGTAAATGACTTTGAAATATAAAAATCGAAGCAGAATTAAGATCTCGTAAAGCACTAGGGATATTATTTTGACAACTGATCACTCAGTTTATTGACCGTTCATTAGTTTTGTATAGGTATGCAATGATATGAGATATGTTTAAGTACCAGGCAGCAAAGACCGCACCGAACCGATTACTGATTAGAAAACAAGTTAACCAGACCGATATCGGGCAACTCTACACAATTGGAGAGTAATAATAATAATAATAATAATAATAATAATAATAATAATAATAATAATAATAATAATAATAATAATAATAATGATAATGATGATAATGATAATGATGATAATGATAATGATGATAATGATGATGATGATAATGATGATGATGATAATGATGATGATGATAATGATGATGATGATAATGATGATGATGATAATGATGATGATGATAATGATGATGATGATAATGATGATGATGATAATGATGATGATGATAATGATGATGATGATAATGATGATGATAATAATGATGATGATAATAATGATGATGATAATAATGATGATGATAATAATGATGATGATAATAATGATGATGATAATAATGATGATGATGATAATGATGATGATGATAATGATGATGATGATAATGATGATGATGATAATGATGATGATGATAATGATGATGATGATAATGATGATGATGATAATGATGATGATGATAATGATGATGATGATAATGATGATGATGATAATGATGATGATGATAATGATGATGATGATAATGATGATGATGATAATGATGATGATGATAATGATGATGATGATAATGATGATGATGATAATGATGATGATGATAATGATGATGATGATAATGATGATGATGATTATGATGATGATGATTATGATGATGATGATTATGATGATGATGATAATGATGATGATGATAATGATGATGATGATAATGATAATGATGATAATGATGATGATGATAATGATGATAATGATAATGATGATAATGATAATGATGATGATGATAATGATGATGATGATAATGATGATGATGATAATGATGATGATGATAATGATGATGATGATAATGATGATGATGATAATGATGATGATGATAATGATGATGATGATAATGATGATGATGATAATGATGATGATGATAATGATGATGATGATAATGATGATGATGATAATGATGATGATGATAATGATGATGATGATAATGATGATGATGATAATGATGATGATGATAATGATGATGATGATAATGATGATGATGATAATGATGATGATGATAATGATGATGATGATAATGATGATGATGATAATGATGATGATGATAATGATGATGATGATAATGATGATGATGATAATGATGATGATGATAATGATGATGATGATAATGATGATGATGATAATGATGATGATGATAATGATGATGATGATAATGATGATGATGATAATGATGATGATGATAATGATGATGATGATAATGATGATGATGATAATGATGATGATGATAATGATGATGATGATAATGATGATGATGATAATGATGATGATGATAATGATGATGATGATAATGATGATGATGATAATGATGATGATGATAATGATGATGATGATAATGATGATGATGATAATGATGATGATGATAATGATGATGATGATAATGATGATGATGATAATGATGATGATGATAATGATGATGATGATAATGATGATGATGATAATGATGATGATGATCATGATGATGATGATAATGATGATGATGATAATGATGATGATGATAATGATGATGATGATAATGATGATGATGATAATGATGATGATGATAATGATGATGATGATAATGATGATGATGATAATGATGATGATGATAATGATGATGATGATAATGATGATGATGATAATGATGATGATGATAATGATGATGATGATAATGATGATGATGATAATGATGATGATGATAATGATGATGATGATAATGATGATGATGATAATGATGATGATGATAATGATGATGATGATAATGATGATGATGATAATGATGATGATGATAATGATGATGATGATAATGATGATGATGATAATGATGATGATGATAATGATGATGATGATAATGATGATGATGATAATGATGATGATGATAATGATGATGATGATAATGATGATGATGATAATGATGATGATGATAATGATGATGATGATAATGATGATGATGATAATGATGATGATGATAATGATGATGATGATAATGATGATGATGATAATGATGATGATGATAATGATGATGATGATAATGATGATGATGATAATGATGATGATGATAATGATGATGATGATAATGATGATGATGATAATGATGATGATGATAATGATGATGATGATAATGATGATGATGATAATGATGATGATGATAATGATGATGATGATAATGATGATGATGATAATGATGATGATGATAATGATGATGATGATAATGATGATGATGATAATGATGATGATGATAATGATGATGATGATAATGATGATGATGATAATGATGATGATGATAATGATGATGATGATAATGATGATGATGATAATGATGATGATGATAATGATGATGATGATAATGATGATGATGATAATGATGATGATGATAATGATGATGATGATAATGATGATGATGATAATGATGATGATGATAATGATGATGATGATAATGATGATGATGATAATGATGATGATGATAATGATGATGATGATAATGATGATGATGATAATGATGATGATGATAATGATGATGATGATAATGATGATGATGATAATGATGATGATGATAATGATGATGATGATAATGATGATGATGATAATGATGATGATGATAATGATGATGATGATAATGATGATGATGATAATGATGATGATGATAATGATGATGATGATAATGATGATGATGATAATGATGATGATGATAATGATGATGATGATAATGATGATGATGATAATGATGATGATGATAATGATGATGATGATAATGATGATGATGATAATGATGATGATGATAATGATGATGATGATAATGATGATGATGATAATGATGATGATGATAATGATGATGATGATAATGATGATGATGATAATGATGATGATGATAATGATGATGATGATAATGATGATGATGATAATGATGATGATGATAATGATGATGATGATAATGATGATGATGATAATGATGATGATGATAATGATGATGATGATAATGATGATGATGATAATGATGATGATGATAATGATGATGATGATAATGATGATGATGATAATGATGATGATGATAATGATGATGATGATAATGATGATGATGATAATGATGATGATGATAATGATGATGATGATAATGATGATGATGATAATGATGATGATGATAATGATGATGATGATAATGATGATGATGATAATGATGATGATGATAATGATGATGATGATAATGATGATGAT